>MU858919.1:0-102503 GCA_033297175.1 Cladorrhinum sp. PSN332
TCTCTCTCTCTCTCTCTCTCTCTCTCTCTCTCTCTCTCTCTCTCTCTCTCTCTCTCTCTCTCTCTCTCTCTCTCTCTCTCTCTCTTTCTCTCTCTCTTGCTGGACGCGGACCAGACTGACAAAAAACGTGGGACAACAGACACTTTCGTTCACAACAACAATGGCTATCTGAACTGCTTTGGTCACAACGGAGCTCCTTACTAAGCTGGGGCGGGCAAGTACTGGAGGGAAGGATGACGGCATAACATGTCCGAGTATTAATGTATATGATAATGGCGAGCACGAGAATAACGAAGAGGGGCTGAGAAGGCCACTGGGTTACCTTGATGTCGTGGTTGCCATCTGCTTGAATGCACAAGTTGCCCTAATTCCATGTTCGCTCTCTACTTGCGCGATTTTTCGTTTTGTAATCAAGGACGAAGTTCTCGCATAAAAGCGGTTTCCTTCTCTAGTTTCTTTTTATCGGCACCCCCCCCCCCCCATATTGTTCTAGCGTTACAAGTGCAATCTAAGCAGGGTCAATGAAACGATGACTCTTTGGGGGCTCTTGGGGAAGTAATTGTTGCATCCCTCCGTTCAGATTAATTAAGCGAAACCTTCCCCCATTCGGATAACCCCCTTAACCGGTTTATAGGCGCATGAACCTCGTGGAGAGCACCTCTTCACGAAAATAGACCTTCTGAGGAGTCAACAGGCCTCCCCATCAATTTGAATAGACCTTTTGAAAAGAGGTAGAGCTTCTTTTTAGATATATGACAAAACCACGTTAACAATGGTTCAAGAAGGGTATTGTATATCAACTTTCCCCCTCAAGACCTCGTTACCCACTCACTGCCCAAGTCTTTACGTTCCGGTTTGTTTCTCTCCATGCTTCACGGGTGTATATGCATGCTCTGTGTGGGGGTCATCGTGGAGTGGACTCGGGCCGTGCAAGGAGAATACCCCAGTGATCTCGGCAAAACTCCAAACTGATCTCCTTTGGGGACCCAGCCGGCCTGGAAGAAAGTTTACAATCAAATTGTAGCACCGCGGCGGGCTAGTGTGGGCGGCGATGTGGCCGATACTCGCTTCACGGCAGTCTTTCCGAGTTTGTCGAAATTCGGCACCATTGTTTGGTAATCTGCCAAACCGGATGTGGTTCTTGTTCTTGCTCGGTGTTGAGAGAGAGCTCCTCGCTTGTGAGCTGCGTTGGCATTGCTCGTCTCGAGTGCCTTGCTGGTCTAAATGGCGGGTATTGATTCAAAGTTCTGGACAACCTCCATCATATCAGCATTAAAAGTGGTCGGCCGTCTACCATAGACTCCATAACCCATTTGCCCACCAGGGATCGTAAGGGATTATTATATTGATCTTAATGCATGCACGGTACCCAGTATAGACCCACTTTCGTGGATCGCTTCTAAATAGGGGTAAATCAACAAACAGGGGTAAAAGCAGAGACTGATAGATAATCCCAAGCACTCAAAAGGTACATAATATGCTATCTAACTTGATGGTGAATGCGAGGCTTTCTACTACCCAACAAGAATCCTCATTAAAACAAGCTCATCCTAAATTTTGCCATTTTCTTCTCTGTTTTCCCCTTTACCTCCAAATTTCAATCCCAAAACCAGAACCTTTAGGAAATAGACGAATGAAAGTCCTAAGAGGTGCGGTAAATAGACAAAACGTAACATGAATCTAATCTCATCTATTGTACTTTCACTGAACCAAGCCGCCGCTTCCCAGCTTTCTCGCCTACTCCATGTTCGTCGCCCTCGTCATGCCAGAAACAGGCATGTGATTTTGCCCCCCAATCCTGGATCCACACTCAGGGCACCTTGCTTCCTCCATCGGCATACCACATTCGCCGATTGCAAACTGCCAGCTTGTCAGCGCTCGTTTTTGCACCCAGGTTCTTGGGAAGAAATGCCTACCGGATGTCCATTCTCACAATTATACCAATGGCCCGAATGCGTTGCGATGCCCCCGCTCCCACTCACCATGGCAGACTTGATGTCCTCAATCTCCCTTGGCGTAACCTCCTCATACCGCGTATCCGCAAACAGGCCCAGTGCCATCTCAACCTCTTCTCGATGCGCTTTGACGACATCATGGCTCTCGCAAAGCTCCAAGGCGTGTGTCAAAAACTGCTTGGCGGTCTCTGATATGTCTTGGTCTTTCACCGGTTGAGGCTTGTCGTCAAAAGAGGAGCCAGGGTTCGCCGTGTCGGTGTCATCGGGCGATGATTTGAACAAGCCGTTCCGCTGGTACCAAAGGACTATCTGGCCAACCCGAGCAAAGGTCAGACTGGCTCTGATGACGGCCCGATACAGTTTCATCCGTCGCAGTGCTGGCATGAAGTTGATGCACTCCTTGAAGACCTTGGTCGCGATTACTCGAACGTTAACCCTGCGAACAGTGCGACTGCCTGGTGGATTCAACCGGCCTTTTCTCTCAAGTTCCATCAGACAAAACTCGTCGTGAATAATGGCGTCTTGCGCCTGCGTGTATAGCGCCCATGCTTCGTAAAGGACTTGCTCGTTGTAGGTCGGACGCCGGAGCATGCGAGCTGGAGCCTGTCCATCACGCCCTTGGACAGTCAGATTTGCCATGCCCTGATCGATCTGCCGATTAGTTTGGTTATGGTTGAGACTCTGAAATGAGAAGATTGCGTCCAAGAGTTTTTTCCACGGTTGGTGCTCAAGCCTGTGATCCCGACAAAGCTGGCCTATTTCGCGTGAAATCGCGAAACCGTTGGTTGCGCGCTCAAGCCTGTCCCATGCCTTCGGGATACTCGACGGATCATTGATCAGTTCCTGTCTCGAGGCGCTAAGCTCGGCGGTAAATGCTGTCAGCCGGTTTCGTAAGGTCTCAAGCGTGCGGCTTCCGTTGACTAGGAAACGCTTTACCGTCTCGTCCATTACAGCCCTGTTGACGACCCGATTATAGCGCTTTACGGAGAACTGCTGAATGGGAACCCTGCAATCGGGACAGGCAGGTACAGCAGCTGATATCTCTCCAGACGGTTCGAAAAGACCATCGTAGCGACCAGCTTTGTCCACGCTGTAGACGTCAGTCATACGAAGCATGCAATCCAAGCTCTCCCCCGTGAAGAAGTGAGAGCACCCAAGCATTACAATGGGCGATTCGTCCAGGTCTATGTCTCCAAACGTATTGAATTCCAACAAGTCAACCCGAGAATCCTTAAGATCCTGTGTGCAGCAAACTTGACAAAGATGTTGAGGACATTCCTCCCCACAGAAAGATGGGCACTGATGATTGCACTTCAGAAGAAGAGCACATCGCTTGTCGCAAGGTAGCCGGTCGCAGGGCGCCGCACAGGGCAGTGAGCATCCACCCTGGTGCTCACATGACCACGTGCACTTCTCTATGCATGGAGAACAAGGTTTGCTGCATTCTTGACGGCACCGAGAATGGGAGCACTGAACTTCGCACGGTTTTGCACAGCTTCCACAAGCGGTATCTTTGTGGCAAGCCAGCCCGCACAGATGATTGCAAGTGGGCGAAGGACGACTGCACGGTCTGGTGCAAGCCTGATGAACGAGACTAATTAACCCGTCTTCATCTTGCTGTCTGCAGGCTTTGCAAACTCCAGGGCAAGGGTGGCCGCAATCAAGGCCTTGCCCACACTTGGTGGAACAAGAAAACAGAGGTGAAGTGACGTCCCGGTGGCAGGAAACCGTCACCGCATGTTGACAGCGAGGAACTACTTTCTCAACCATCCTTGAACACCTGATTTTTGCAAGATCGAGTGTTTGGTAGCACAGGACATTGTCCATCGTGTGACCGCAAGGAAGTCCCACTCCGTTCAGCTTGACCCGGCACTGCCCGCATTCAACTCCGCACGGCTTGGGGCATAAGTGGGTGCATGTCGACCGGATGCGAGGGCAAGGCTGCAAACAGCTGAATGCTTCGTGCAAGGCAAGCGAGTGACAGGGGGCCTCACACCGGTGCCCGCAGGGGTCGAGGCGCCTGTCGCATGGAAGTAAACAGCCTCCTTCTGGACTCTTCAGGATAAACTGGTCAGGGTCTGAGCAGCTAATCGGCGTGTCGGGATGTCGAGGGCAGCAAAGCTCAATGGCGGGTCCGACAGCATCCGTATTTTCTAGTTGGTTGATCACGTCAGTCCAGATGCCGTTGACGTTTTGGTATGTTTGCTTGTTCCCAATGATGTAAAGTCCCCTTTTTGCGCGACTGAGCATCACGTTCACCCTGTTAGTAGTAGAGAGGAAGCCCACTTTCGAGTCGCCGTTGCTACGAACGAGCGAGACCAAAACCACTGCAGCTTCTTCTCCCTGAAAATTATCAATGGATGCAAGCCGAATCTTGGATATGAGGGCCGTCTTTTCTACCATTTTGGGTCTTGCTCCTTCAGGTTGGCTGTCGCCCAGGTCTGGGTCGAATCCATCGTTCACGAGTGCCTCTTGATCGCGTGCACTGAGAAAAACCTCAAAGTCTCTGCTCAAAGCCAGCCGAAACTCTTGGAGCTGTTTAGTATAAGGGGTGAGCAGTGCAATATCCGCGCCGGACTCTCCTTGTCGAACGAGGTGCCGTACTAGTGCTACTCCCATTTCGACTTCCCATGGATTGCTGTGAGATTTGACACGGAGGTTGTCGTCACTCGACTCTGGGCCGCAATGATCCCACCAAAACAGATCCTTTCTCATCCCCGTTACGGATGGAAGATTCACGACGCTCTCGTGGTTCTGTAGTTGGGGATAAACGGTTCTGATAAGCCTGGATATATCCGGTCTCATCCGGCGCTGGACGCTGAGTTGAGCCAGCGGAAGAGGAGCCAGCCCAGCCTGTCCCATTGCCCTTCGTTCGAACTGTGAGCGATCGAGCTGATACAGACGCCCAGCTGGCGTTTCTAAACTGAACTGGTGATTTTGAATTTTGGGTCGAAGTTGACAGTGGTCACCAATCTGGATGAAGTGTTCGGTTCCTGGGATCAAGGCGTTGAGAATGTGCGGCTCCTGCACCTCGGCGGCTTCCTCTGCAATGATGACTTTCGATCCCAAACAGCGAAGCATATCGATGTTGCGCGCCAGTCCGGTGGTTGTAATACCGACCACGTCGGCCCGCGAAAGCGCCTGGATATTGACATTGGCGTGGATGCCGTCGATGGCTCGTTGTGGCTTCTTTGCTTCTTCAAGCAGGTCACAAATGTCGCCACTTTCCATCTCAATCATTTGAGAAAACCAGGATTTTGCCAAAGCCCAACGCTCACCGAAGGAGAGAGAGTAGACGTCCTTCTCGGCTCGAAGTGCTAACTCTTGAAGATCGAACTCGGCGCCTAGATTGGCCAACTTGGAGTGGACGGTATCGTCACGTTGCAACCAAACTTCAAATGGATCTTTGCCAACGAGGGTGAAACCCTCATGGTCTGTGAGCCCATATTGCCCAGCGATCTCAGGGCGTTCTTTGGATAAGTATTCCTTGAGTGTTTTCCAGCTGAGGCGACCCTTGCGTGCTTGCTGAATTCGGCCCAGGCCACCTTGAGCCAGGGCGTAGAGGGATTCCCTCTCAGAGTAGCTCTGAGCTAGAAGACCGTTTTCGACCCTGGTCTTACGCACATCTTTGCTGACCACTCGAAGATTCTTCCCCGCAAGGTCTTCAGCCTTGCTCTGTCCGCCAATTCGAATGACCTTGTCAATACCAACATCGACCAGGTGTTTCAAGAACTGATCCAAAGCATGATTGGTGTAACAGCTACACGAGCCAAAATCATTAGCGCAAGACTTGGATGGAGCGTTTTGCTTCGTCTACTCACATGATAAGGATTGGGCCTAAGCCCGCCTCGGCCTTTCTATCCAACAATACTCTCACCAACTGTACACCAAGGTAGGACTTTCCTGTACCAGGAGGCCCTTGAATGAGGGCATACTCGCGGGTTAGTGCGGCAACCAAACCATCACATTGGCCACGATCCAACCCGGTGGCATCTTCGAGGACCTGGAGATTCAAGCTGCTAGGTGACGTTGGATCCAACGTTAATCCAGAATGTCCTTCCTTGGAGATGGAATCAAATCTGAAACAAAACCCAGGTTCTCGAGCATATATGGGTGGCGGGATATCTGTCCTGCTTGTACCAGATTCTTGATCATGACGAGAACTCGAAACTTTGGGGACAATCCACCGCTGAAATGCAAAATGGCCGTCGTTCATCATACGCTGGAGATTGCGAAGGACAGGAAGGAAGGTGTCCGGAATGAGCCCCGGGAAATCGACAAGAATGCCATGTCGCTTCTCAACGAAAAGTCGGTTCAGGAGGTGGACATTCTCTCTCGTCTCGCAAGCCAGCTTGACCGTCACCGAGGGATTGGATTCGGACACCAGGGAGCTCATGCATCTGCGTTGCGCATGGTCATCAGTTGACTTTTGGGTCACAATGAGCAATAACAGCCCTTGCTCCGACTCATTTGCCTCTGACAACAGGCAGACTAAGCCTCCGGAATCCAACCGAGCTGATTCTTTCCACCAGTGCCGCTGCTCTGCGAAAGACAGCCGCCGAACTTGACGTGGCTGCGAGAAAGACAATACTGCCTCGAGGCCGAACTTGGGATCTATGAAAACCTGCTCGAGTGTTGCGCGGGCGTACGCGTGCGCTCTGGTATTGTGGCCAACAAATGGAGCAGGGGATGCGGCTTTGAGTACGTCATGCTGCTCTAACAAATTTCCAATGGTCTCCTTCAACGGCCCAAAAATGTCGTGGCGAAGAAGGCGGAACGCGGCGTCGAGGTGCCGTTCAACGGGATCCAACAGAAAGCTTGGTTGAGATAAATCCGTCACAGGCAGATACTCAACAAAGGTGCTTGAGATCTCGCCGGGAGTTGGGAAGATCTCTATTTGCGTCGCGTCGGCGTGGTCGTTATCGTGCTTGCCACCGGGGATAACAAGATCAGCAGGAAACGTCGAGCAAACTGGACCTTCGACGGTGGTTCCATTCGAAAGCAAACCATTCTTGTCAAGCCGTGCTCTCGCGCTTTGGGCCATTCGCAGAACCGCATCGAGCTGGAGGCTAACAAGATCCAGAGTAGGCGACGGAGCCAGCTCCGCAGCCTTCGCTTCCAAGGCAGTCAGAAGATCAGGCAAGTCGTCGTTGAGAAGAATCTTGCGCTCTCGACGTAGAAGCTCATGGAGCGCTGCCAAAGTGTGACCAAGCAATGCCCGAGGGTCTGGCGATGACAGGCCGGGATTCAGCATATGACAGGTGTGGCGAAAAAAACAGACCGCATCATCTCCATCTACACCAGCGATCAGGCGATATACAGTGCCCACGTACGCGTCGATTGACAAAGAACGAAGCAATGAAGGGTTGGTAATGAACGCAAGAAACGCTTGGGTTGCGTCCAGGCGCTGTGTCGGCTCGTCGTCTGAAGCCCCAAGAAGTCGTATAGATTGACGAACAAATACCGGTCCGCCCATTGCGTCATCTGCAAGATCTTTGGCAATCGATTGGTGCCACTCTCTGGTTGGGCTGTTTAGGATTTTGGTCGCCCGTTGCCATGTCGTTGAGATTTCTCTTAGTCCAATCCAGCCTTGGGATCGGAGAGATCGCTTGAAACCGAGATATTCTGCCTGGCCGGCGAGTCCTTCTTCAGATGATGGGTTTGCCGCCGGCTCCATTGGTGTGGAGTTAATATCGTGTGAGAAATTGCAGCCAGATCCGTGGGTGCATTTATCTTGTAGAAAGAACCGACAGATCCGGCCTCCTCTTGCAGTTGCACTGCCCCAACCTGGGCGCCTCGCGCTTCCCCAGCTTGAAGAAGAGCCTCGACAGCCTGTGATAACACGGCTGTCATGGATTTGGCCATCATCTAGGCGTCCACGACCAGCAGCACGCCAGTCGTCGTCAAGATCGTCGCACTGCTTTTCACGCGCGCGATTGCTCCAGGCCCCGCGTGCCTTGGACCGCCATGCGCCAGGGTGAGACGCCATGCGTGAATATGCCTCAGAAGGAGTTGGGATGCGTGGGAGATGGAACGCGAGTGGCTATCCGGCTATAGAAATGATAAGCAGATGTTGTGGACTAAGTAGGAAAGCAAGTGATCGGATATGACCAGAAAAATATCTAACTTAGACACGCACCTCAAACACTCAGTAGACCTTCATTGCTGGACTAAGCGGAGAACACGGATATCTTCCAACAGGAAGGGTCCTTGAAGATGAAGAAATGTCTTGGATCAAAAAAGCTTACCAGGTTATCCTGAAAGGCAACAAGGTTACTCTCAGGCGAGAACGGCGAAGGTGATGAAAATTTCACGACCGTGACCGGGTTCATGGTGCAGGAATGCCCAATCCGCCCAGCAAACCCAAGCCGCCTCATCCATTGGTGCCCGCAGGATCCGCTCGCACAAATTGACGATGATGGAAGAAGAATGCTTTCGTCAACAAACTTAGGGTGCCACAGTAGGCCTCAGTAGGCCTCAGTGGTCTGATTGGCCCCAGGACAGAGATCTGCGGGAGTTTTTAACTTGAATGCTTCAAGGGTTTCGGCAATAAACAGCGTTTGTGCAGTACATTGTACGTCGAGAAGGGATTTCAAGAAATGCAGGGTGTCGAGAGCCCAAGGCTGGATCACATCCGACACAGTGCTTCTGGGACGGCGCACAGGACGATCGGCACGCCGAGGGTCCCTCTGGACCTACCATTTAGTAAGGCGTTCGACTCGACGAGCGGCCGCACGAAGCCTGTCTGCATACGACCGGCAGTGACACACAGGCAGATGGTTGGCTCGGAAGAGGACAGACACGGGCTGGATCTGCAGGAAGGTTACAGGCTGGGCTCTGGGTCAGAAGACATGTATGCCTACTAGTGGAAAACTGGGACAGGTGCCCGACGAAAGGCCTAGAGGCCTTGCCATTCCATCCAGAATGTAAGGAAGCAAGGACCTTGAGGCCATAACAGATTACTACATTGAATTGAACCATGAGATTCCAAGTCGACCAAGAGTCCCCTTGTCACACATGAGCTCTCTGATTTTGGACTCAAAATTACCTTCCCATACTGAGTGACAAACGCTTCAGGGCTGTCCCAAGGCCCGAAGGGAGCCGACGTCATACCCAGCCAAACCCAAACAACCAATCAATGAGTGAAAATCGGTTTGCTTGGTCTGAGACCCTTGGGATGAGTGTTAGCGTGCGACATGATGGCAAGGAGCGTTTCCTGAAAACGAACAGACCTTCCCAAAGAGAAGCATGCCTTGCTGAAATTACCTATACTGTAGAGCACTTGATGCAAGTAGGCGGTTATTGCCAAGTCTTTGACAGGGGCTCGGCTGTCAGGTAAAATGTCGTGGGCCGTGATCCCAGCACTCGTCATGCATTCTTGACGGTCATGAGGTCGTCATCTCTTGTGTCCCAGAATGCTTTTCACAATGCTTTGCATTCCTAGATCCGAAAAGCAGAACAGAACTCATGCATGACAAAATGGATATACTTTTATTGTAATGGGTGAGAACACTATTCAAGGGCCCGAGGACTGTTGCGCCTCGAGAGCTTGAAACCTAACTGTAACCAATAGACAGCGGAGTGGAAAGATGAACATCTATCCGCGAGACATTGCCCAGTCCTGCAATCCAATTACGCTCTTGGTGGTCTCGCATTGGCCGCTGCAACATAATGTCCCCATGTGATCAACTCCTTCGAACAGTCATCCTGGTGAATTGTGCACTCAATGAGTGTTGGCCCAGCCTTGTGGCCACCCGCAACCTGGATTGCTTCCATCAGGTCACCAGCCGTATCAGCCCTGATACCCTTGGCCTGGCCATCAGTGCTATTGAAGGCCTGAACAAGCAAGGCATAATCCCAATTCTTGATCCTGTTGTAGCTGCCATCGTGGATCTCAACCTCGATGGTATACCCTCTGTTGTTGATGAGGATAATGGTGATTGGCAGGTTGAATCGCACCATTTGAGAGACTTCCTGGGCAGTGACCTGGAAGGAGCCATCCCCAACAAGGACGATGGTCCGACGTTCAGGATACCGGAGAGCGTACCCGAAAGCTGCAGGGATGGACCATCCAATGTGACCCCACTGCATCTCAATCTCAAACTGGGCACCGGGTGGCAGTTTCAGCTGAATGCCGTTGAACCAACTGTCACCCGTCTCGACAAACAACGACGTGTTGGAGTCAAGCATGCCTTGCAACTGTCGAGCAACTTCTTTGCGCGTGAGCTGGTCGCCTGGGCCTGCAGTGTGGACCTGGACGGGATCGGGCTTCAGCCTGCCATACTCGACCATTGTGGAGTTGTTGTAGGTGACTGTGTTGGCAAGTAGATTAAGGAACTCGGCAAGACGCACACGGCTGAAGTGCGCGCCTGGATACGTGACGTGGTCCATCTCGGCTGCCATCAACGGGATGTCGGGAACCGCAGTCCACCCCACCGTGCTGTAGTCGGTGAACATTGTGCCTACGCAAATCAGGGCGTCCGCCCAGTGGACGATGCTATCGGCGGCGTCTGTGCTGACTTGGCCCCAAAATATTCCGACAAACTGCTTGTGGCTTTCGGGGAACATACCCTTGGCCGCAGGCTGGACAGCAACGGCACACCCGAGAGCATCTGCCAGTTTGATGAGGGCTTCTTCGGCGTCTGGGCCAGCACGACGGAGCTTTGGGCCAACGAGGATGACCGGCTTGAGCTTGCCAGTGAGGTACCCAGCAGCACATTTGGCTGCGGCTTCGAGAGCATTCTTGTCGCTAGCAACTGGCTCAGTCACGGCGCTGATGGGACCGGGACGCACACAGGCGGCTCCGGCGAGGTTGGTCGGAATCTCGATATAGCAGGGCTTTTTGGCCAAAAGGGCAGCACGGATAGCTCGGTCGATCAGTCTTGGGGCTTCGGAAGCTCGTGGTACAGCAACTGCACAGCAAGTGACCTTTTTGGCCATCTCGATCTGGTATGTGTAGTCAGACCCGCCAAGGGTGTGGTGGAGGGTGTTGAACTGGCTGCTATCGTTGGTGTTGGGCCCGCCGCTGATGAGAATCAGGGGAAGGTTCTCTGAGTAGGCACTTCCAGTGCCATTGAAGGCAGAGATGGCACCGACGCTGAAGGTGACGACGCAAGCCGATACGCCATTGGCACGGGCGTAGCCCTCAGCGGCCATGGAACAATTAAGCTCATTGGCACAGCCGATTTCTTTCAGGTCGGGGTGGGCTTGCAATTTGTCGAGTAGGATGAGATTGAAGTCGCCGGGAACGACAAAGTGGTGTCTGATCCCTATCTGGGCGAGACGTTCGGCGAGGTAATCACCGACGGTAAACTTGGTTTCTTGCGCCGATAAGGCGTTGGCAGATGGTGGATTGGTAGATGCACTGGCAGACATGTTTGCTGCTAGTGATATGATCAGTTTGTATCGATAGTGGGAGAAAAGAGGAAAGATGATTGCAAATGCAAATCCATGTCCATGGTAATGAATGGGACCTTCCCGGATGCCATGTCGTCGTTTTTATGTCTTTCCTGCTTCAAGGTGGTGTTGCATCGACTTGCCGCTTCCTGGTGACGTTGGCGTGATGTGCTGTTGTCGCTAGGAGCTGCAGCGCCTTGTAGCGCCTGGCCAGACCACCCGCGAAGCTTATCTGTTGCCCCCACGTCGGCTTGGAGCGGGAATATTTGAGGCTCAGCCAGGCCTGTGGCAGGTATTTGCGGGTCACCTCAATTGCATGTGGCGTGAATTGTTTCAATACGAAAAGGCGTGCAGGAGACGCTTCCGATGTCGTTGTTCGGCTGGTGGGCCGTTACGTTGGTCGGGCCTATTCCAGCCTGCCAGCGTGTCGAGCTCCACTGCCGGCAGCACGGACCTTGAATTGCCCTGCAAGACGACAAAATCATCAGATCATGGTGGGCAGCTCCTGCCAGATGTGCTTAGAAATACGACAGCGGAAATAATCGGTGACAAGGAATTGAAAGGCAAAGTTCGACTTTGTGGATGACACCGGGAAGATCTCACCGTCATTTCATGATCATGAATAAGTCGGAATCACCAGCTCCGGAGCTAACGCCGTGCGGCAGCTGTCACCGGCTGCAGGTTTTTCGGAATCATCATCTCAACTTGTTCCTTTCTGCTAGATGCAGTTGCCAAGAGATATCGCGGGGCTTACGTCCTCCCTCTTAATCTGTACTTCGGAACCCCATGATGAACTTCATTTTTGTTACCCATGGTGTCGATGTTGATTTGCTCAAGACTCAAAGTGCCTTCCGCACACGCATGACATCATACATGATGAAGAAGCCGAGCAGTTAGATAGATCTCAGTGCTCACAAACTTCAGCAGTTCAGAATCAGATTTGCGTATCAGCAAATGATATATGATCACACTGGTCATAGGCGGATATGCAGTGCTAAACTTGCCTCATCTTGTTGGTCTTGGTGCTTGGCAAACATATCCGGGAAGCACACCCACCCGCTGATTCACTGGGAAGTTACCCACGAGCAGAATTCCGGTCGATACGTTCCATCTTTACTGTTATAACTGCCATCTGTTACCCATTAGGATTACTCCACGCTACTATGTTCTCAATGTCACCAGCGTCATCGGTCATGTCCTGGGACACCAGCACCAACCGCCGCGACGATTCAGGCTCTTGGTCTCCGACTAGGCCGCCTACCCCATTCGTGCCACGCCAACATTCACTGCCATCTTTGCCCAAAATACCTTCAACAGTCCAAATTCTTCTCCGCTCACCAGACCTCTTCGCCACGCGCCGGCAGATGCAGTCATCCTGAGAACATCGCAGCGAATCGAAGCACCCTGCGTCTTGTCTCCTCGGAATTGGAAACCCTCCTCGATGACCTTGAATCCTTACCAAACTCGGAGTCCCGGCCCTAAGTCTCAGCGGTGATAACGCAGCCGCCAAGGCGCTGTTCATCAAAATCCTGCACCGGCACCCAGGTCTTCCATTGAATATCGAGCCGGCCCTCATGGAAGCTGTCAGTCATCTAGCTGTAAGATATAAGGGTCATCGCTACGTGAAGGCCTGTGGGAGAGCATGGATACGTAACTGGCTGTGCGCACAAGTCAGCAACCCCCGCTATCTAAACCCTGCCGGAAGAGTTGCGGCCTCACTTATTCTCTGGACATTGATGTAGAGTTCAAGAGAGTTGCACAGGTAATGAGTTTGTGGCACCCAGACTCTAATGCAATGGTGACTATTCGAGACACGACAGGTAAGAGGAAATCGGTAGATGGGGATTGCCAACTTCACCAGATGATAGCTTGTAAGTTGCACCCCTCAAAAACAGGATCTAGTTGGCGACGATTATGCCGATACTCTAGAAGTGGAACTGTGGAAAACCAGAATGATTGCAAATTCATTATTTGAGCGCTGGCTTGATTCGGGTATTTTTCTTTCCTTCCTTGAGCTCTCTCAAGATGAAGAAGGACTGGTCTGAATGGGAGCCAAAGCGGTCGACTACACCTGGGCCGGATCACAATCGGCCCGGGCAATCTTCTAGATGGGAGCGAAGGGGCGGTTTTCTAGCACCATAAAGCAACATAGACAACGAATCGGGGAGCCGTCGCGAAATACCACCCGACGTAGAGAAAAGGTGCAGCTCGGGAATAGATGTGGAGATGAGGCATCGGTTTCAAGTACCAGAGACAAACCTGGGCCCTTTCGAATTGGAGGCTGTGGAAACGGCAAGGTGGCAGAAAAAGAAGGAAGATTATGGCTGGATTGCAGAGTATCAGTGGGGCTTTCCAGACTCAAAACCCCCAGACGATTTCGATAAAAGGCCTAATTCTGAACAATCAGTGACCGCAGTTGGGACCCAGAACCTCACGAGGTTGGCGAGAGACATGTGCACCAACAGCGCTGTAAGGTAAGCAACTGGGATGCTGAACTAGCTCATGAAGAGAGTGGTTCATCCAAGCCACTGAACACTTTGACTAGGAAAGCGGGCAGCTGGGATTTAGGGTCCATGTCCCAAATCACAAACATCTACAACAAAAGGAGGGCTAGATCTCAAGGTAATATGCAAACTTCATCCGGAGTTGCTATCGGACTACGTGCACAGGAATAAAACGGACAGCGAGCCAAGCGATAATTGTGGTGATGTTTCAGCTTCTGGGCAAAGGGTGCAAGAGAATGATACAGCACCAACTCGGGATGAGGCTAGACGGGAGTCTCCAGCTTGGGATGAAGCCAACCCGGATTCTCCAAATAGTACAATTCAGAAGTCTTGTAAGAAATGGGACAGTTGGCAAGGAGGGGCGAGACAGTTTATGACATCGAGAGCCAGAACGACGCAACTGCTCACTAATTATGAGATCTCTGAGGCTTGGGCTGTCCACCGAACGACACGGCCAGAAGACAACTTAATGAACCCAAGATGTGAAGATAGTACATCACCAGATGCGGGTGTGGGCTTGGGCGAGGACCTGCCTTCAAAATAGCCACTGGGCACCGACCGAGACATGGTCATCGGAAGCGCCTGCATCATGGCCAGAGAGTCAATCAGAACTGGAAGAGGATCAGGAGAAAGACACGCCTTAGGTCTTTCCAGAGCCGAGGAGACACTACGAGGGCGGCAAAGCTGATGAAACACCAACACCTGACTGTCCTGCGTCGTGAGCATGTTGTTGTCCTGAAGTTAATGGCGGCATGTAATATTTACTCACGGACACGATTCCGGTAATCCATGTTGAAGAAAAGACGCAGCAAAGAGTGCCAGAAAGTAAAGGGGAGTGCACGCAGATAAACATTTCTATAGAAAGATTTACTCTAATCACAAGGATTTGGTGTGTGATTGGCGTCTTGCCAGACGACCACTCATCGTCCATCCATTCACGGTCCTCTCATGCTCTCAAGGCATCCTTCACCGAAACCCGTAGTTAAACGCATTTGTAATTATGTGTAAACTAATTGCATGAAAATTCTCAAGGATAATTTAAACCTAGGACGGAAAAAAAAAAAAAGGAGAAAGACGTTACTACACCAACTATCTAGTTCCAAATGGGTATGAAGCCGCCTTTCCAAAATGGCAAGCTGCTGAGCCCGAGTAACAACAGGATGCACACTCACATGCACGATACCCCTCCAATCGAGATGCGCGCATAATCATCATGCTCAAAACAATCCATGCTCATCAGTATAAAATTCTTCGATTTGATCACACCACTAACAAGAGATATTGCTGATGGAAGCGTTATGTTCTACCGATCCATCATGACCTATGTATATACCTTCAGTTGCCATGGACGGTGCGTTGTATCCCCAGTCAAAAGAAGTATTCTCTAACTCTGAAACCACATAGATGTGTCGATAACGACCTCTGGTTCTATAGTGTAGCGGTTATCACTCCGGATTCTGATTCCGGCAACCCCGGTTCGAGTCCGGGTAGGACCTCAGTCTTTTTTTTTGGGGGGGAATTCTTTTTGGGAATTTTTTGTCACATTAATTCACTCATTTCGATCCATCCCTCCTTCCCCAATTAATTTCTTTGCCCCTATTTCCTCTTCGGACCTTGCACGGACTTTCCCCGGGCCTCCTTTCCTCATTTTCAAAGTTCCCAAACTGATTCCCCACATTTTAGGGCTTTGCCACTCCACCAGTCTGGAGTGGGTTGTTGACTCGACCATTGAGGTCTGTGCTCACCTGACTAAGGTGGGGCGCCCGGGAGAAGGGGCTTGAACTGAGCCGACCATAGTGGGGCAACGCAAGTACCCAGCTCCTACACAACACTGCTAAAGTGCAGCCGTGTTATAAAAAAGGTTTTTACTACACTTAAGATAGTAGCTAGTTGCGGCCTTAAAAAAGCTCATCCGACCATACCTACTTATTCCGGGGGGATGGTCGTTTCAGTTTTTTTTACGCAGTATGCGCCCCACTCTGGTCGGGTGAGCACAGACCTCAATGGTCGGGTCAACAGCATACTCGCCGGTCCGTCAACGGCCCGCCACCGTCCTCAATTTTCCTTGACTCACAATGTCAGACTCCAGCAGACTCCACATCACAACAACCCTTTCAACAAAAAGAAAAATTGAGGACATGTCTTTATCTTCTGCGATACCAAATTCCTGTTCACAACCAAAAGCAGTTTACACTCTTTCAAAGCTGCATGGCGCAGCGGAAGCGCGCCGGGCTCATAACCCGGAGGACACTGGATCGAAACCAGTTGCAGCTATCTTTTTTTTTGTCCGTTTTGTTTCTTTGCCAATTACCTTTTTTTTTTTTTTTTTTTTTTTAATCCCTATGGGCCCCCAGCCCTGACACACATAATTACCACATATTGGACCTTTGATCAAACAAGACAGCTGAAAGAATAGCAAGTGTCGCATCATTCATCGAGAACTAACTCAACATCATCATCCATAAGAAGTATGTCGTTTTAGCCTTCACATTCTTATTTTTCCCGTTCCACGAGAGCAGACACCGTGATCAAGTCAACGTCAGATGCAAACTATGTCATCAAAATGAGGAAAGTATTATTCATCAGTCATTAAAACCCTCATAATGATCATTATGAGGAAAGAAATTGAAGGTAGTAAACGCAGAAGCAAAAGCCAAAAAAAGCAACAAGCCAAAACAAAATCAAACTGAATGTGGTATCAAACGAATCCCCGACCCTATTACCCAAAAATTCTTCTGGTCACACAACGACAAGCCTTGGTAGACTTTTCAATCCCACTATTACACAAATAACAATATTAACCTTGAACTCGCTTAAGCCTCCTCCCACATAACCTTCATGGTGACGGGGTAAGCCACGATAGACCCCCAATCCTCCCTCATGTATCCGCCATCGACCTTCTTCAGCTCTCCCTGAGGGCCGGGAGCCCTCTTCAAGCCCTTGCGCTTCAAGACGGCCCTGAACATCTCGGTGAGCGCAGCGTGCGTCACCCCCTTGCCCAGGAAAGCGTGAGGCCCAGCCGCGAAGTGGATGTACTTGTCCACAGGGCGGCGGGGGTTGACGCTCTCCGGCTCAGGGAATTGGTCGGGGTCGAGGTTGGCTTCGGTAGAAGACACAGAAACCCGATCACCAGCCTGAACAGGGACGGATGAGCTATCGTCGGTGAAGACGTTGGTCGAGCTGGCAGCCTCGTAATGAGCTCTGGAAGGCGTGGGGGAGAGACGGATGGCCTCCAAGATGTAACCGAGGAGGAGGGCATCGTTGGCGGTCGAGGGTGCCTGGCTGGCGAGGGACTGGACCTCAGATAGGTAGGAAAGACCCTTGGGGGAGAGATAGAAGTCGACCGCCTGGGCGAGCAACTCTCCTTGGCTTGAAGCAAGCGCCGCAGCGGCAGGGACGACGTGGCTCCAGACGATGTCATGCTGAGTGACCTTGAGCTTGCTCAACTCCTTGATGAAGTCGGCGCCAAAGGCGCTGATCTGGTCGTTCTTCTTAGCCTTGGGGGACTTGACCGTCTTCTCAAGCAGAGCACTGAGCTGTGCAGAGACAGTCTTGGCGGCCTCGAGAATGGGGAACTGCTTGACCGTCTCAAGGTCGTGGAAGAGAGTGGTGGCAATGATGGCGAGAACAGCATACAGCTCATGAGGGGTGTAGATGCCCTTCTTGTTGGTCTTGCTCTGAAGAGGAATGTCGAAGAGGCTGGCAACAAAGTAGGCAGGCGCAAGGTTGGCAACGTCACGGACGAGGTCGATGAACTTGCTACCAGCCACGAGGGAGAAGCCGTGGTCCTTGAGGAGGCGCTCGGTGACATCGCGGTAGAACACCTTGATGTGAGTGTGGAGGTCCTGGGTCACAAGAGACTGGCTGACGTTGGCACGGTGGGCATCATGAGATGCTGCACTGCCCGTGGGGCCGGTCTTGCCCTTCACGCGGATGGCCTCAACGCCGGCGTGCCAGGTGGCCTTGAACTTCTCCTCTGCGGCGAAGACGGCCTGCGCAGCGTTGTATGAGCTCACCTGGGTGGCAGGAGTAACGCGGGTCGGACGAGACCAGTCGAACAGGTGGGCGCGGTTGATATCCTTCAGAATCTTGTCGTTCTCCGAGGGGATGACCATGGGGTAGTGGGCGTATACAGAATTGTACTTGAAGTGGTTGGGGAATGCCCTCAAGAACAACTTGTAGAAGACGCAGCCGTGGTTGATGTTGAGGTCGTACTGAACCTCATTGAAGCCCCAGTTGGTGAGGTTGCGAGAGGTGTAGTCGGTGGTGTAGTGGCGGTCACCGCGGACCAAGCAGACGGCATCCGACAAGACGACGCGGGAGATGGTGTACGTGGGAGCAATACCGACACCGGGAACCATGGGCTCCTTGTGTTCTTCGGCAACGAGACCGGGGTACAACTCAACAAAGTCGGGGTGATCATACAGGTTGCGGAGGGACTCGGCAACACCGGGATCCGAGTTGATGTCCTCAAAGGACTCGTAAGGTTTGAGACCAAAGTGGCGTCTGAACTCGTTCAGACCAGCACAGTTCCACCTGCGGCCTTGAATGATACCCAGGATCTCAATGGCACGCATCGACTTGGGGACATTGCGAGCACCAAAAGATCCAGCAGGGTCCTCGATGGCATCTGAGATGCAGTTGACGAGGTCATCATCGTTGAACTTGCCATCGGGTCCTCTCTGGAACTTGTTGAAAGGCCGTTCAACCGGATCCTCTGGCAACCTCGACTCGAACTTGCTGAATCCCATCATCAAATCATGGACGGTAAGATCCTCACCGGGCTTCTTGAAGAGGTCGTAGTACATGTCCTGGATCCACTTGTCATCCTTCTCCGAGATGCAGGAGTGCCAGCGGTAGCAGAGGTTGAACTCGGCGGACACGACGTTACCAGTGCCGCGCTCGGCACCCTCCTTGGTGCCGACATCAATGCCGGTATCCTGGCGGGGATCAAGAGTCCAGGTGGTGTCCACACGGTTGAGCTGTGATGGGTTAGTGGGGCTCACGGAGACTTGGGAATGAGATACTCACATTGACAATGTTGCGGACGTAATCCAACAAGGTGATATTGATGTACAAACCCGAAGTGATCAAGCGAGCAGTCTGGAAGAGGTCATTGTCGTACTTCTTCCAGGCAGCCTCGGCCCTCTCTCCCTCAAGAGCAGGAGAAGGCTGTGTGAACTTGCCGTCCTCGTTGATGCGCGCCAAGTTCTCAGCAACGTGGTTGTGAACACGGTTGAACATGATGAGGAAGACGCCAACGCCAGGAGGCATGCCCAGGAGACGCTTGTCAGCGAAGCAATCAGGCTTGATCTTGCCATCCTTGAAGGTGCGGATGGTGTCCTGCATGGCCTGGTTGCTTCCGTACAAGGGAGAGAGGTCGAGGTATGACGACGTCTTGGACTTGGTCTGGTCCCTGTAGTCGGTCCAGAACAGATCGTGGATGATGATGGATGCCCAGTACCAGAGAATGCTTGACACGTTGTTGGGGTGCTTCTTGTACTCGGTACGCTGCATCAAGGAGTCATAGATCAGCGCCGGGTCAGGCAAGGCACCAGGCCGGACGACAGTGGCATTAACACTGCGTGCGTACGAGGTCCCCGCTGCGCCGAGCTGAGGAAACATGATGTTCTAAAAGCTTGTCAGGAGCCGCCCAATAAGTACAAAGGTCATGGTTCAAACTCACATTGTAGGACCCATCGGCCTGTCTGTACTGGAACTTCTCACCAACGTAGAGCGAAGGTGGATGCTCGAGCGTGTACCACAACTCACTGAGAAAGGTGTTGGTGAGTTCAACACGCGTTTTGGAGTTGCTCGGCAAGTTTGAGACCATCTGGATGACCTTCTCCATGATCATGGTCTTGTCATCCTTTAACTTCTCGCCCTTGAGCTTTGCCTTGAGCATGTGCTTGAGTGTCTTGTAATCTATCGAGGTGACAAGGTAAGCGGCAACACCTCAACACAGGATCGGATAGTACCTACCAGCGAGCCGCAGCGCCGTGATATCGTTCCTGAACTTGCCCCATCTCGCCGTTGTGCTGAATGTGGCACCGCCCTGCTGGTTGGGCAATGGTGCCACAGATGAAGAGATGAATTGGCCATATCGTTCAAACGCATTGACCACCCCTTGTCTGTTTGGTCCAGTCGGCTTCAGGTCGAGAGCTGTAGGTTTGGGTGTTGACTGGCTGGCAACCCTCTCCCACTTCTTGCCGTTGTTGCTGGATGCGGACGGCGAGCTTGCATGGCTCGATCCAGCGACCGTCTCAACGTTCACAGTGTGGCCGTTGGAGCCGTTGGTGGCTTTCTGCCCATTATTATACGAACTTGAAGCCATTCTGGGTATCTGGAAAAATGAAAAGGGAGGAAGAATGAATAAAGAAGAATTAGGTCAAGCCAACGACTCTCGTCTGTCCGAGAGCTGCAGTGAATAGAGACAATGCACGCAACCTCAGAAAGGAAACTGAGGAGATCACTGGAGGTTCATATCGGACATCTCCTGGTCTGTGTGATATCACCCTTACCTGGTGCTCCGACGATCAACCACCCTCCCATGTCGCATATCGCGCCGTCCACTATGATCGAATGGCTGGTCCTGGGAAAGCCACAATGCGCACGCGGGTGGGGTTTGTCTCACCTTTTCGTCAAATCAGACCAGCCTTTCCCGCCATCCTGCAGACATCCGCTGGCGAAGCTAACACCAAAGTGAGGGGTTGGCCTGGCCCACGAAGTGTCAAGTTGCACAGGCACCGACAGGGTTGGAAAAATAAGGTGTAATTAGCAGACATTGCCGTTCCACAACGTGTAACTGAGATTCCCATCCCACCCAAGGCCGACGCCAAGATGATGCACATTGCTTGGGGCCTTTCTCGACTAGCGAATTGCGGTGTCGAATTGTCGAGCAGACCTCATGAATGGAAAAACCAATTACTAATGAGGGCCGGGCAAGAGAGCGGTCAATGGCTGAAAGGCTCATCTCGTCTCGGCATGCAGGCATGCAGGCCTCTGCAAGTGAAGCCAATCCGAACAGCGCATCGCCGAGGCCCAGAAAGATAACCCGAACCATCCAAGGGTAACAGCGGGCTATTGTGTAGATCAGTGCGCTATGGACGGCTACAAACACCCTAGCGCGTTATCCAAGGCCCTTGTGATCGACGTGCAATCGACGCACATCCTCGTCTCTCGGGTACAGTGTGCCATCCGAAAGGAAAACTGGATGCGGGCCGGGCGGGAATTTTTTTAGAGTCGATCTTGGCCTTTTCAAGGGTTAGTCGCACGCCAATCAGGTTGATCAGCTCGGGCCAAATGTCCGCAATTGCCGCCGTCCAGAGGTCCACCAGTTCCTTCTTTCGCTCCCTTGCAGACCGCAGAGGAGCTGAACGCTACCCGCAGCAATGTGGGAAAATACGCACAAGCCGTGATAGGCCGGGGAGAACCATAGCATGCTCTGTCAACATGCCCGACCTCCTCTCCAACCAATCGATATCTCACCGACCGTCGGCATGAACGCCATCCTGCTCATGTGGGACTCTGCACAGGCCTGCAGCTCTGATAGGATAGACAGGCAACACAGACACTCCAAGCTCCTCGGTGACTCAAAAGTGTTAAATGAGGGAAGACGTGAGGGATCGGCAGGCAGATGGGGGTTTTGTTGCAATCTTGGTTTATTGGTAAAAGACTTTCAAGACCAGGGCGTATGAGGCTAGCTGTCCGGTGCGATGACGGAAGTGTGCAGAAGGAGGTGGGAGAAGGTGGAAAAAGGAGAGACGGCATTGGGTTCGAAGTGAAACTGATAAATGGCCGCGGGGGTGATCCTGTTCCGGGCAAACTGCGATAGGTTACCGAAGCCCCGACCCGTGTCACACGTTTGTCACACTCTTAAGCTGCAGGACTGGAATGTTGCAAGGTGGTGTCTCTCTGGCGAAATGGATAAGTCTCATCTCATGCCTGGTGGAAGGGGGGAGGCCCGCGTCTTCCCCGCAGACACCGACTCTGAATCAGATCCGCGGGAAGAATTCTTCTCAACTCACCTGCCATCTCGTCCTGTATCACCAATGGGTGCAGAAAGAGACCCCAATGCTGGGCATCGAAGGCCCAGCAAGATTGTGCTGTGCTTTGATGGGACGGGTAACAAGTTTCATGGCGATGACAGTGACAGCAACATTCTGGTGAGAAGATTGCCCCGCGACGCCCACCTCCAGCGCGATACTGACATTTTCCCACAGAAAATCTACCGAATGCTTGATCGCACA
Source organism: Cladorrhinum sp. PSN332 (assembly GCA_033297175.1). Lineage (NCBI taxonomy): Eukaryota > Fungi > Ascomycota > Sordariomycetes > Sordariales > Podosporaceae > Cladorrhinum > Cladorrhinum sp. PSN332. The sequence goes on from MU858919.1 coordinate 22,105, forward strand.
GCCACCAACCAATGTGAGTCGTCCTCTGTATTTTTGTTTTGACGTGACAGATGTAGCTAACTGTGTGGCCAGATCATTATTACCAGCGTACGTAGGGTGCCACCGCTTTACTTGACGTGCAACACTGACAATCTTTAAGCCGGCATTGGTACGTATGTCGTCTCAAACAGTTTGACCCGCACGGGATCTGTGGCTCGTATGAAGAGCTGGTATCTCAAGGCCAAGGACTCGGCAGTTGGTTCCTCATTCGATCAACATGTCGTCGGAGGGTATCGGTTTTTGATGCGCTTCTATAACCCTGGCGATGAGATTTACATCTTTGGATTCTCCCGCGGGGCATATATCGCTCGGTTTTTGGCCGAGATGCTCGATTATGTCGGTCTCCTCTCCCACGGAAACGAAGAGATGGTCGCCTTTGCCTGGAAGGCTTTTTCCCGCTGGCAGGCGCGCCAGGGAGACCAGACCCCGGAGGGGCAGAAGAAGAAGAAAGAGATGTATTCTTTCATGAAAGGCTTTCGGGAGACCTTTTCACGGCCAGTTCGTCGGATCCGGTTCTTGGGACTCTTTGACACTGTCAACAGCGTGCCTCAGTTCGAGACAGCGTGGATGGAGCGTAGCAAGTTTCCATACACCGCTCGTACCAGTGCCAAAGTGATTCGTCATGCCGTCGCCATTGATGAGAGGAGGGCGAAATTCCGACAGGTATTTTTCCTGATTGAAAGAGATGATGATCCGATGCTGACATGTGCCTTCAGGACTTGATTTACCAAAGCAACAACTCGAAGCACAAACAGCGCAACTCGGCTCAGCAGAAGCTCCACGACATGCATGAGAAGTACCGCCGCAAGTCAACTGTCGCACCGGGTCAGCTTGCCGCAGGAAGACCCAGCACTGCTGACGATCGGGGTCGACGAGGAACTCTGCATGTGCCGGCGGATCCCGAACCATATCGTAGGCGCTCCCATTCGACAAAGTCCCGGCAGACGAGGATGACGGAGCATTCAGAGGCTCCAAGCACCCATCATGACGGCAAATCCGAAGTGTCGATTGAGCCACATCCCCACGTTGAGAACGCCGATGACGACTCAGTAGCCGAGTCGGAAGATGAGCATGAGCAAGATGTCGACGAAGTCTGGTTTGCTGGAGGACATGCTGACATTGGCGGTGGGTGGGAAATGCTCCCCGACTCCAAGTCCGCCAGTCACGTTCCTCTTGTCTGGATGGTTCACGAGGCCATAAAGGCGGGCCTGCAGTTTGATGTCGATAAGATGCAGGATATGGGATGTCTCGAAGCGCTACACGGAACCGATCAGGAGCCGGTGGACCACCAAGAGACATGTGAGGCTGCAGACGAGGATAACATAGCTCCGGATCTAGACAGAGAGCAGGAACGTCCGCCTTTACCGGGAATATTTCTCCGTACCAGCAGCATGAGCTCTCCTCAACCACTTCAGTCGCCGACATTCAACGAATCGTTCAAATCTCAGGGTAACAAATCGAACGAGAAGGACGGGGATGTCGAGCAGTCGTCGTGGCGCCAGATGATGCATCGTGCTCATGTAGCCCTTATTCATGATAGTTTGGAGTTCAAGTGTGGACTCAGCACGGGATCAGTGCTCGCCTGGAAAATCATGGAGTAAGTTGACCGAGACCCAAAAAAAAAAAAGAAGAAAAAAATGAGCTGTCGGGACAAGCACTAACAACCAACCTTGCACAGATACATGCCTTTCCGTCGGATGGATCTTCAGGAAGATGGATCTTGGAAGCCTATTCGCTGGCCCCTTCCGTGTGGGGAGGTGAGAGATATCCCACAGGATGCCCGCATACACGGTAGCGTGATTCGGCGAATGCAACACCACGCAGACTATAGACCCGGCAACCTAATAGTGGGAGGTGGAGGAAGGGGGACCCGGCGGGCGCCCGAGGGGTATGGTACTGGGGACTGGGTTTGCGTAAAAGACGCCGGGTGCCCAGTGGGAGAGGTTTTCGTCCGTCGGAGCGCGCTTGAGGGGCAGAAGGAGAATGGCGGAGAGAAGAATGCATCGACAGGTTGAGAAATGCGGTAAAAGAGATGGTAAGGGTGGAGGACGATGGCTAGTTTGGAGATCGCAGAAGCTTCGTGCATCAAAAGGTTTCGGTCGTTGGTGGGGTTCGGGGTAAAACTTGCAGTTATCGGGCTACTGTACAGTACATCGTTCAGCGATCGGGAGGTTTCAGGAGGCCGGTGCAATGCCTCCAAGACAAAATCGAGTATAATTACCAAGCTTTTCACATCCATATGAAAATAACCTGCCATGTCTCTACGATGATCTTGGGCCATTGGCAATTTTTGGAAACATGATCCTCAAAAATGTTTTCGGCAATCCTAGTCATTATTACATGGATAACTCCCATCAGAGCTGTCCTTTTGCGAGGTTCCCCATGTTTATATTTCAGGCAGCTCAGGTAGGTACCTATCATTCCCAGCAGCCACTCTTTCCCCTCTGGAAGATCAATTCACTTCAGTAAAGGAATATTGTTCCGAGTTCTCAGGTTAAACTATCTGCATCGTGCACAAAATCTGGTGACCTAAACGGACAACCAACCAACCAAAAAAACAAAGAAAAGAAAAGAAAAGAAAAGAAAAGAAAAGAAAAGAAAAGAAAAGAAAAGAAAAGAAAAGAAAAGAAAAGAAAAGAAGAACACCAGAAAACTAGAAACCATAGAAATCCCTCCAAGATATACACTAACTCAAGGGACATACAAATCCGCGCCCACAATGACCCTCTCAGCCTTGCTGTGCCCCATTCCACCGTTCTCCATGCCGGCGTGCTCCTCCCACTTGTACCAGTCGCCCCACGGGCCGTCTTCTCCGGGGAGATTGAAGATTCTGTAGTCCGCAAATGAGATCCAGCGCCCAATAAGAGCCTTCCGCATGAATCCGCTATGGCTGACGATAATCACGTATCGGGCCGGTCTTCCAGCCAAGTTTTTGGTGGCCGTTTCCGCACGGCACAGGACGCCCTCTTTGGAAGGATGGTATAGCCAGGCCCTTCCGGACGTCTTGTCTGGCCAGATCCCGTCATGCTCGATTTTGGCAAAGTCAACGAGGGGGAAGTCGTCCCTGAAACTCGAAAGAGGGCGGCCCGTGTCGCATGGCTTATTGTAGATCTCTAATTGGGGAGAAATTAGTGCATCAGGTACAAAAGCCACAAGACTTGTGTTATAGCTTACCTTGCCAGAGCGCAGAAGCTTCGATGGGCACTTTCTCTTCCTCGATCAACCAGTCGAGAGCAATCATGGCGGTCTCGAGGGTCCTTCGCATGGGGCTCACGATGATGAGGTCAACTTTGGTGTCCTTGAGTTTCTGCTTGAGGTGATCCCGGAGTTCTCTACATTGCTTCTTGCCCTCTTCGGTCAAACCAGGGTCACGAGTTTCTTTGAACCGGGCTAGGATAACTCGTTAGCGGGTGTGCCGACTAGTCGAGCTCTTGTAAATAACATGACATACGGTCCGTGTTATGGAGGGCCTCCCCGTGTCTGATCATCATGATTGTTTGCGGCATGTTGAAGTGAGTAGGCGAGTTGCGTAAAGTGTGTGAGTTTGGGGTCCTAAACGGAAGCGGAAGGGAGCAAGCTATATACAGTTATTGGACTCTGACCATAACCTGATGCACATATCACTCACCACTGCAAGTTGGGCTCTTCTGAAGTTTAGTTACTTTGTGAACTACCCAGGTAATGATAGCTCACGTGCCATGAAGACCAAGGTGTCGTATAGTTATCTGTGATAAAAGGTTACCCAGCACCTCAGGCTGGTAAGTAAACCAAACACACTCATAATCTCAATACGTGTTTGTGGTACTCAGTAGTACTCAGTGGTACTCAGTGAAACCCGGTAAAAGTACTTGGTAAGTACTCAGTGCTCACTCAGTTAACCCCTGTGCCACTGCCGGTGAGGGTCACAAAAAGGGCAGTCGCCTCATAGCTTGAGAACTCTGGGATCTACTCGGCCAGCCTAAAGTTTCCAGCTCGTCATGAGAATACCAGGCTATCAGTTACCTAGAAAAGGACCTACAAGTTTTGCGTACCCAGGTTTGTGGTCTATCTGAGTCCCATGTCAAGATGACATGTGCTTTGACGTTTCCCCCTCGTGCGTCAGGCCAGCGTAGCTCTTTGCACCACAGCATGACTGTGCATCAACGTCATCGCGTCATGACAAACCATCCGTGATGATATGAAAAGCCAATTGTGCAACGAAACACCACGGTTCCAGCTGCCCATGGAATTTTATTGCACCACCAGCCTGTCAAACACGATGCCACACAATATCCCTTGGGAGGTCAAGGTGAAGAGTCACCCGGGATCTTCCAAACAGGAAATTGAGGACGAGCCGGACTGGAGTAAGCGCAGCTCGCACGGAATCGGGTACAAGAACCGAGATGGCGATCGAACCGGCATCAGCGGCACCAACCACGATGACCACGACCGTCTGGAAGCGATACGAAAGCGACAAGAACTGCGGGACACGATAGAAAAGGGAGACCTGGTCAATTTCCGAGACATTATCGAGCATCAAACATCGCTCTATCTCCAACACCCCGAGAACAGGTCGCTTGGCTGGCGGTATGTGTTGGAGACGACAGAGGACTGGGTCAAGAACAAGGAGAAATGGCCAATCAACGAGAAGAAGAAGGAAGCCAAGCTGGATCGTGAGGGGAAAGAGAACTTCCAAATCAAAACAGTCGACGGCGGCAAAGGTCAGCAAGAGGTTTCCTGGCGCAGCAGCAAAGAGAGGAAACCTGCTCCCGCCGCCGCTCCCCAAGAGCGCGCCCTCCTCGCCGCCCTCCGCCATGAAGTCAAGCACATCTTTTCGCTCCAACAAAATGACGGCACCCGTCCTTGTCCGCAAAGACACAACCGCACTTCCATCTCCATCGACGAGCAAGACCAGTTCACTCCCGACAACTGGCTCCCGCGCTCCCCAGCCCTAATCCGTCTTACGGGCAGACACCCCATGAACGCCGAACCACCTCTCTCCGCCCTCCACTCCGGCGGCCTCGTAACCCCCAACGAGCTGCACTTCATCCGCAACCACGGCCCCGTCCCTCGTCTCCTCTAGGAACTCCACCGTCTAGAAGTGACTCCTCTCAACCGCCCCACAACCTTACTCCCAATGGATGACCTCAAATCCAACTACAGCCACATCTCCATCCCCGCCACAATGGCATGCACCGGAAACCGGCGCAAGGAACTCAACCTCCTCCGCCGTTCGAAAGGCGCCAACAACGGTGCGGCATCAGTTGCCTGCGCATACTGGAAAGGCCCTCCAGTCCGCGACATCCTCCTCTCGGCTGGGCTATCCCCTGACCTTCCAAAAGACAAGCGGCTGTTCATAAACTTTGCCGGCGCCGACTCTCCCTCCGAAGGGACATACGAAACCTCCCTTCTGCTAGAGTACGTGATGGACCAAGCCAACGACGTCATCCTGGCCGTGTACATGAACGATTTGCCTCTTCCCCCCGACCACGGCTACCCTGTGCGCCTCATAATCCCCGGATACATCGGCGGGAGGTGCGTGAAATGGTTGAAGAAGACATGGCTCAGCGGAGGGGGGGACAAAAGTTACTACCATGTTTGGGGTAACCGCGTCGTGCCGGGGTGGGTGAGGGGTAAAGGCGGGGACGTCGCCGAGGCCGTGTTTAGGAATCCGAGCAGTGCGTGCTACGAGATGGGGGTTAATTCTGTGGTTTGCAAACCTGCTCAGGGGGAAGTGGTGGACTGGGGGAAGCGGGGCATGTATAAAATTGAGGGGTTCGCGTATGATGGTGGAGGGAGGGAGGTTCAGCGGGTTGAGGTGTCGATTGATGGCGGGAAGACGTGGTTGTACGCTGTGAGGGAGTTTCCTGAGTATCCGGTAAGACATGGGAGTAAGTTCTGGACGTGGGTCCATTGGAGTGTGGAGGTTGATGTTGAGGAGATGGCGAAGGGACCGGGTGTGATGGTGAGGGCTTGGGATCAGAGCAAAACTGTGCAGCCTGACGGGTTGAGGTGGAATTTGACGGGGATGATGAACAATTCTTGGTATATGGTGAAACCAGAGGTTTTTTCCGAGACGGCGGTGCTGTTTAGACACCCAACGGAGGCGGGGACTCTTGATGGGGGATACATGAAGCCATCCGAGGAGGTCAAGAAATCGGAGGCAAATCAGGTTGCCGAAGGCGCTCCTGAGAAAGAGTTCACCAGGGAAGAGATTGAGAAGCATGATAAAGAAGATGACTGCTGGCTTGTGGTGGACAACAAGGTCTACGACGCGACAAGCGTCCTGAAGTGGCATCCTGGAGGGAAACCGCCCATTTTGGCTCATGCAGGGAGGTGCCACCAGGAGACAACCGACCACTTCGTTGCAATCCACGACGATTTTGCATGGAAGAAGCTAAACGAATGCATCCTCGGCCGCGTCACCCAAAAGACAGCAGACCTCATCAAGCAAAACGCCAAGGCCTCTTCCACAGACCAAGCAGCCAACATTTCCCAAGAAAAGTTCGAGAAAACCAGCCCTCTCGCGCTCCAAGAGCACCGCTGGATTCCCGTCAAACTCATCAGCCGCCGGGAAATCTCCCCCGACACCCGAACTTACACCTTTGCCCTCCCAGAAGGCAAGTCCCAGCTCGGCCTCGGCACCTGTCAACACCTCCAACTCGGCATCCACATGCAAGACAAGATGCTCGTGCGGCCCTACACGCCAACTCGCCCAATCATGACGTTTCCTCTTACACCACCACCCTCTCCGGTGCCGTTTGACATTGTCAAGCCGCCCTTCCCCACTCTCAAAGGAACGAAACACAAGAAAAAGTACCGTGGGAAGAATCATCACCATCACCTGGCTAAACCCCCTGCGCCTCCTTCTCCTGCTACTTTTGGCCTGACCATCAAGACATACTTTCCCTCGGAAGACCAGCCGGGCGGTGCTCTGTCCAATTTGCTGGACTGCACACCACTAGGCGAGCAGCTAGAGATTCGTGGACCAACCGGGGATATTATTTACAACGGATTCGGGAACTTTACCATCCTTTCTCCCTTCTCCGATTCATCTTGCCCCGATAGGCAGTTACACTTTGATCGGGTGTCATTGGTTCTGGGAGGGAGTGGTATCACGCCCGGATATGCACTCATTGCAAGGATCATGAACGCGCCGGGAGATACAACTCAAGTGAGGGTGGTCGATGCCAACAGAACGGAGGGTGATATCCTGCTGAGAGAGGAGTTAGACGAGTTTGTGAACAAGGGAAAGGGACAGGTGGAGATTATGCATGTTTTGAGTCGGCCCGGGGAAGGCTGGACGGGGGAGAAAGGAAGGGTGGACGAGGACAGGTTGAAAAGAGGCTTGTTCCCTCCTGTCAAGGGCCAGAGCGTTGCGTTTTTGTGCGGGCCCGAGGGGTTGGTGAAAGGTGTGGCTGTTCCGGTTCTGAGAGGCAAGTTCCCCCCCCCCCCCCCCCCCCCCCCGGCCGCAGGGATGGTGACAAAAAGAAAACGGCTGACAACAAGATTGACCAGATTGGGGGTATGTGGAAGATGAAAACATGTTTGGTTTCTAGGCTGCGGAACCGGCGGAATCGGCGCAAACGAAAAGTGTCCAACATGTTTTGCTGTGGGTCACTGTGGCGACGTTGTTTATTTACCTACCCAACACGCATGCAATGGGCAGGGCAGACTGGCACTGCATGAAGTTGGGTTCTGACTTGCCGGCACAGAGTCGCATTGAAGCCAACCCACAGCTTTCTGCCATCTGACGGGACTTTTGGATGGCTAGCTCATGCCCAACGCATGCTTCCATTCTCACATAAATCAATCCCAACCAATCACTGAAGCAGTCAGCCCACCGCTCTTTTGGATTTGGGGGCTTGGCGAGGCGTTGAAGTTTGTGAAATTGGGAAGACGTGCGTGATTAATGATGGTGAACCACGGCACGGAACTATCCCAGATACCCGCTGCCTATCATTTTGGAGATTTGGAGCATGCTATGATGCAGCATATTGCGGAATGATCCACTGGTCTGATGTCTGACACCCAGATACATCTTGTCGTTACCGCGTCTGGCGTCTGGCGTCGCGGTGTGTGGTGTCGGGGTGTCTGGAGTCCCATGCGTATCTGCAGGTGTGTGGTAACTATGTGGCGTCAACGTTCAATTGACTGGTTTCGGTGGCTCCGTTAATATATGCTGTATTACCAGACCCAGTCAGTGATCCACAAGGCTCAGACAAGGCTTCTTCAGTCGCAAAGAGGTCGGTTGACAGTGAGCACCTCCAAGGACAGCCTGAGATGGATTGGGGTCGTAGATGCGGGTTAGGGGCCCGGAGGACTTGAGATCTTCAATTATCTCGTTGCAAAATGCACAGAATATACCAACCCGGCTCTGCAAGGTATTGGATATAAAATTCTTGACGGGGATTGAGTTGCACCGTTTGCTTAGATGCTCGGATGCGGGATTGTGCGCTTTTTGCGTATCCGGGGACGGCACCCGCCGTCGACCAGCAAAATGAAGCGCTGTGATGATGTGAGAACCTATCAACAGCCTGCTGCTGCTCGTGGCGTTAGAGACACAGGAAGATGCGCAGTACTGTTCTGCAGGTGTCTCAAGAGTGTTCAATGTAGCTGGAGACGGGACTGATCCCTTTCAGCCTTTGGATTCTTGGTTCAGTTGAGGTGATGCGATTGAGTCTGACCCTTCCAAGTGCCCTTGGGCCAGTTGTACCATTCTTGGTGAGCCTCCGCTGAGCATAGGCCGTCTCAGTGGGCTTGCCAGTGCACATTAGTTGCCTGCTTCCGACTATCCGGCGGCGTTTTGCGCAACCTGGTAGTGGATTTAGCGATGAAAGAGTCTATACAGAACTGTAGACTGGAAGCTTTGTCCGTTGTCCGCATTAATACTGCCCATGTCGCGAAGCTTGGGTGGAAATTCGCGCTCTGCGCGCCTGTCCAAATTGCTGAGAACGTTTATTATTGTCTATAAATATCCTGTATCCAACTATGGCCCAAGTCCAGAACAACCACACCACCTTTTCCCAGTGTTCGATCATCCTCCCCGCGCAAACCCTCGTGTCTTGTTCTTTGCTGGACAAATTTGTCCCACTCACACACCCCAACATGTCGACCGAATGCTGCCACAGCGGCGCTTTGACCAATAGCTCCCAATCGGGTCTTTGGTACAGTTCAATCTTTCTCAACCTTCTGATCCCGTTGCTGTTCTTCCAAGATCAAACACCTCATGGGTGCTGCGGTGCATCAATTGAAATGCTAACCACCAACCGTTTTCTGTTAGCGATCTTTCACCATCTCAAACCGAGCCCGAGAATCCCACCTTCGACAGAACTGAATATTACATCCACGATAGCATCTGTGCACAGATGCAGGGCCGTCTTACCCACGAAGTCGAGAAACACACTCAGGAGCGTCTGAGAGATTTGGAGGTGGAAATTGCCAAGCTTGTTGCGATCATCAACAAGAAGAAAAATTGAGGGGGCTTGGGCTGGCATCGTCTTAAATGGAACAAGAGAATGCAATTGTGTCACAACATCCACCGCGAATAAGAGGGTCGATGCAAAGAAGATGTATATTTCCAGGGCTGGATCCCTGGTTCCAACGTTAGCCGGATGGGGTCGTGATGGCTATGATGGGAAGCTTCACGACTGGGCTTTTCTTTCTCTGCTTTGTACCAAACAGCTATAAGCAATAAAATATTGCAATAAAGCATTCACTCGACAATCCTCTCTCAAGACATATATGCAATCCGGTGCGTGTAGAGCAAGGCCCCATCGAGAGTTGCGCATGACCATTCACTCTTGCCGTGTTTACATTGCCCCTTTTCAGTATCCGGTAGATTACCCCTAACCCCGCGATTTGGCTCATGGTAGACCCATTAAAACGCACAAAGCTGTCGGTTATACTTCTTGTAGACAAACTGAGTGATTTCCTTCCTCCCGGCTGTCCTCAGTATTTGTGTACTGTGCATACATGTAAGTGATGGATGCACAAGGACATCCCAAGCCACAAGACCAACCCCAGTGCGTTTGCCAAGCACCCAAGAATAATTAAAGTCTGACCTCACGGCATGTTTGCCCCTTTTCCAGATGCCCCACACAGCCCTAAACCGGCGATCACTGCGTGAGGGTGCAGTAAATGGACTGTCGTATGCACATCTTACAAAGTCCAGAAATTAGCAAGCTATAGTTACCTATTTAAAGGTAATCCGCTTACGGATATTGTGCAATCTGAATTGTGCATATGCACTGTCAGTTCATGCACAAGATGTGTCTGGTTTTGTGCAACGACCCTAACCCTCAATCCACTCCCGCAACATCGCCAAGGAGAGAAAACATAGTCTTGTTAATAGTTCTTGAACTCCATGTTGTTATTTTGTGTGTTCTTATTGTCCTGGACGCTGAATCCTCAGTATTACCTTCCAACAGGACGACTTGATGACGGCCAACTCAGGCAAACGAGAAGCGCGAGCCCGCTTCGCGGACGGTCCTCTTGGAAGCCTTTTTCCACGTATAACCCTGGGTTTCCTGAAAGATACATAACCGTGGGCCCAGCTTCCCCAGTACGGCATGGAAAGGCGATTTACACCATTAGGAGGTGGACTGATAAATGGCTTTTTGTATGGCCTGTGCGCACTGCACACTTGGTGGCGGAATTTCTGTGGGATTGGCATGCAGCTTTTGCTAACAGAAATGTGACAAAAAATATGTTAAACTAACAATTTTTCGCCCGCAAAACGGCCGGAAATTCTTAACTTATTGCTAGCGGGTGGACAGTGCGGCTCGCAATACTGGGCGTAATGTTGTTACCGCCCTAGTGTACGCGCCAAAATTAGAGAGGGTGGCGCTCTTACATAGAGCGCCCTTACATAAAGAGATACAGCCCGGGGGTGTCCAGTTTCAATATCTTTCAACACACTCCCAGCCGCACCTGCAAGAGTTCAGAGCCGTGCTTGGCAGTAGCGCCACTGACAAGACCCTTGTGAGGAAGCGTGGGATGACCAGGAAAGTCGGGGTTATCGTTTACCGGAAGTCCGTGTTTGTCACTTGAACTGAGCTGTCAAGGCCTGGTGACGCAAAGAAAAGATTTCCGTCACAGAGCTTTTGCAGCTGGAATCATTTTACGGTCAAAATGGTCACGCCAGCCTACCTTACCCCACAACGGTTGCATGTATGCCCGATGTGGACGAGTTCAATGCCCACTCGTTCCATTGCTTGGGTACCTGAAGTCCAGACCGTGGGCGTCGGTTGTCTCCTCCAAGCTCCGAGTCCCGTCTCGCAAGATTGGTTGAGTAGAGAACGCACAGCCTGAGGGATGGAGCTGAAGTCCTGTATTGGGATGTCATGTTGGCACATTTACATCGGACCGGTGTGGCACATTTGCGCACGAGCTTGACTTGCTGCGCGTGCGCTTGGCTGATAGTCTGCTGGCCATCCGATGGAGCTCCTCTGTCTTCTCGACATTTGGTACGTCTATGTCGAGATAGGCTTGAAACGACATTGGATATCGACGCGATATGTCGAACATTGGGGCGTTGGTAGGTTTACTGATCCCCCCTCCGTGATTGGCAGAACCAAATATGACGCTGCAGGATAATTATGCAGTATCGGATATTCTTCCGGCCAGCGGTGTGATATCCTATGTGCATTTTACAGGCCGACTGCCGGGTACAACTGGGGCCCTGCAGTCATTTGCGGAGAAGCTTGGCTTAGCGCTAGACCAAACGAGGCAACATTGCTGGGGTTGAGGAGAGAGATTGGATAAACTCCGGTCATTCCTGAGCCTGTCTTTAACCCTCTTAACTGGATGGGGAAAGAGTTTCTCTTGTTGGCCATTGATAATCAGATGTGTTCTGGATAACGTGTTACACCACATTGGCTGTAAGCCGCAGATCCACTCCGGAACTGGAGGCAATCGACTCGCATAAAATTCTGAGACATCAAAGGAAAGGAGAAATTGCAGCAGCCACCAGGGGAAAAAGAGGCAACCGTTACTAACGATATTTGGCGTTGTTGAATGGACAGGATAGCAGCCAAGATGCGTTCCTTTCTCCTTGCGCTGTTTGTCGGTAGCTTCCCAAGGTAAGTATTTCCTGCAGAATGGTTACTTCGATGGTCTGGAGATTTGCTATAAATTCATCCAGCCCAGATGCTTTGTGTTTATCACCCCTGCGCATATTCACCTCGAGTCGATACCGGTATCTAAACTCTCGCACCCTCCCCACCGTCCCCAACTACCCCATAGCCATGCCCGAACACTCAAAGCTCCCCGATGTCTCTGAGTCGGAGCATCGCCCGTGGTGCGTGATTTATATTCTTCCTGTCAGACCTAAACAATGTTGTGTCAGTCCACTTCACGTAATGGCCGCTGTTCTGCGAAGCCACTATCATTGCTTTTATACTTATTTGCGTGTCCGCCATCCGGGCTTCATCTTACGCCCAACCTCTGTCACCCCTTCCCCTACATCTGTTCATTGTCCGTTTTTCTGGCTTGCTTTAAAATAAACGACTGTTTATCGTCTACTGCGTACATGTATGAGCAAAGCAGTTGGCTAACGAAGGGATATCATCTGCAGTGGCTGCCGTCCCTCACATATTCCCAGTGTCGACTCCACCACGTCTTGGGTTGCCCAGTACAACCCTGACAACATCCTGGCCGCAATCCAGGCTCGGCCTTTTCACGAAAGCATACAGCATGTCCATGCCCGGCTCCAAATCTTGGCGACCGAGGTCAACGGTCTCGTGGAAATCATAGGAAAGGGCCCAGAGTGAGAGACTTCGGCACAACACAGGCTAGGGGAAACAGTCTGGGCTTTTCTCGCGCGCGATAGCACGGCGATGTGATAATTTCGTAGCTTCGCTTGTATCTTGGACAGAATGAAGTGACAAACACAATGGCTAGCTTCGCCCCAGTATCGTTATTCTGCATATATTTTGCCCCAAATCTATTCCTCATGTACAATCTCTCACTCCTATAGATGTGCAATGCTCTCAGTGTTAGATCCTTAGGCGAGCTATAGAAACTGTGGCCTGGAATCAGGATGGCAAGAGATACTTCATGTGAAGTAGTGCGGTGTGGGATTTACGACAAGCCGATTGCTGGAAACGGTGGCTTTCGAGTCATGAATTTGTGGATTACCACGCCCGCCAGCCAAGATCTCTTACATGTATTTATTTTTACTCAATTCCCGAAGCCGGCTTCGAACAGCAAAAGAGCAACCAGTGCTCGCAACAACCTAGTACTGATTGGTTGGAACTCAATTCTGTGCCTCAGCCTAAACTATGCGCGGCATAGTGATCCTGTGCAGCTACCTTTCAAGCACATTCAAATGATGCTGTGACCAATAATATTGCCCTCTTGTGCATTGATGGAGTGCCAACGCATCACTTCACTGTGTAGATTTCGAGAACCCGGGGACCAAGAACTCTCCTACTTTTCGAGCGGAGTTCTGCAGGTCTTCGGTTTTAAAGCATCCAGCCAACGTTGTCGATAATTTAAACCCAACCCCGCAGCAGCTTTTCTCTTCCTGGACAAATCAACTCAATCACCCGTGTCTGCTTCCGGAGGTCTGTTTAAATTTCTATCTCGAACGCGTCAGGTAGTCTCGGGGTTCAGGGTTGTCGGGGTTCAACTTGGTGCAAGCATCATAAACCAATGCAGCTAGCGGGATCTGCCAACGACGTGGCAAAAAATGCTTATTCCCTAGCTCAACAGTTATTTATATAGTACTGGTGCGATGTGCGGTTGTTTTTTGGTCTTTTCTTTTGCGAGATAGTAAACATGGATATGTTTGGTGACTCGAGTCTCAACCGTCTGAGATGCAAGCTCTCCCATTTTTTAGTGCAACATCAATGGCCAGTGACACCATCAATCACATATTATCAAATTTGTATCAAGCCCCTGAAGCGCAAAGTGCAACCGAGAGAAAAGGAAGCCATCAAGAGTTAAACATGTGAGCGAGCAGATAGAATGCCCTTATACTAACCCAAAAAGCACCAAAAAGCACCAAATACCACGTCATTTAGCGGGCCGCACCGTGGGGGAAATCTCAAAAGGGAAGGTGGCCATCCGGTAGTTCTCTGCAAGCTGCCACTAGAGATGAAAGCTCCGTGGTTAATTGAGGAAAGTCTTGGCCCGACCTTCCCCAAACCTCTTTTTGCCCCTAGCGGCCCATGCGGCCTCCCAAGATCCCCGCATGCACATGCGCATGAAGATTGACGACCGCCTGCCAAATGGGGGAGGTGCGACGCAATTCACACCTTATCTGGTACGTTGTGGCCACCCAATTCTGAGCCATTTCCTGGTTCCCAGGTCCCTCGACCGACCAGCCGTCCAACCGTCCCAATCGACAGACCGATCGATGAATGCAAGGCACACCCTTTTTTAAAAATGTTAAATACCCGGACGCAATCTATCTCCCGGCCGAACTGTCTCTCCTGGTTCTGGGTCGGTTGAGAGCTCATTCATCCCACCCGTGTGAAGAGACAAGATGAAGCACTCCATCACCGCCGCCTCTCTGGCGCTCCAGGTCACCTCAGCTCTTGCCAGCCAGCTGTTGCCCGTTCAGATCAGGGCGCCCACCGTCGAGCATTTCGAGGCCATCGTCGCCAACGAGACCTACGACTTCGGTTGCCGGCCCGTTGCCCACCCCACCGAGGATGGCCAGTACAAGCTGCACGCCCTTCTGACCCGGGACCAGATCGACTACCTCTCCGCCGAGTATCGTGAGGTCGACTCAATCGAGATCCGCGAGACCAAGCTTACCAAGCGCGCTGCCAACGCACCCATCGGATCTGGTGACCGATTCAGCTCCGGCTCCGTTGCCCCTCTCGGTCTCGGAACCAAGGCCACGGGCACCACCATTGCGAGCATCCTCAACGTCAACGAGATCAACTCTGCCGTCACCGGGCTGGTTAATGCCTACCCCGGCGCTTTCTTCAAGTACGACCTCCCCAACAAGAGCTTCCAGGGCCGCACATCCGTCGCCTTTTACACCGGCGCCGGCTCCAGTGTGAACAACTACCGTCTTTACCTGAGCGCTGCTATGCACGCCCGTGAGCGCGGCGGTCCCGACAACGTCATCTACTGGGTCGCCGATCTTCTTCAGGCCAACAAGACCGGCGTCGGTCTCAAGTACGGCTCCAAGTCTTACACCAATGCTCAGGTGAAGTCCGTCCTCAACGCCGGTATCGTCATCTTCCCGCTCGTCAACCCCGACGGCGTCGTCTACGATCAGTCCTCCGGCTCGCTTTGGCGCAAGAACCGCAACACCAAGTCCGGCTCCAGCGGGTCCTCGGTCGGTGTTGACATCAACCGCAACTTCAACTTCCTCTGGAACTTCAAAAAGTTCTTCACCTCCAGCGCCTCTCCGGCTTCCACCTCGCCCAGCTCCGAGGCATTCTACGGCACCGCTGCCGAGTCGGAACCCGAGACCAAGAACCACGTTTCCATTTACTCCAAGTTCCCCAAGATCCGTTGGTTCATGGATGTCCACTCGGCTGCCGGAACCCTCCTCTACAGCTGGGGTGATGACGAGAACCAGTCGACGACCCCGGCCATGAACTTCCTCAACTCCACTTACGACGGCAAGCGCGGCAAGGTTGGCGACACCACCTACAAGGAGTACATCCCCTCTGCCGACCAAACGGCCATTAAGACGGTCGCTGATGCCACCGTCGCCGCCATGAGGGCTGTCGGCAGCCGCTCATACACCTCGCAGCAGGCTGTTGGTCTCTACCCCACCTCTGGCGCTTCTGATGATTACGCCTTCAGTAGGTTCTGGGCTCAGCCTGGTGTTAATAAGGTCTACGGATACACTATGGAGTTTGGGTACTCGACCAACTTTTATCCCACCCTTACCGAGTTCAACCAGAACATTCTTGATACCAATGCTGGGTTCATGGATTGGGCTTTGACTGCCATTTCGGTTGGTCTTGAGTAAAGATGTCATGAACGAGTATTTTTTTTAGCACGTTAGTATTTAGCATTTAGCATCGTTATTGTATATACTTTTCAACTACACATGGTTTCACGTCAACCGTCTTCGACGTGACAAGTGTTGTATTTCGCCACTCTTATATTCCATTACTTGACCTGTACTCCAAACATATAACCGCTTGCCCGGCTAGCTCAATCGGTAGAGCGTGAGACTCTTATGTGGAGTTCTCCGAACGTATAATCTCAAGGTTGTGGGTTCGACCCCCACGTCGGGCTCAATTCCCGTCGAAACGATTCGATATTTCTTTTTGGTTCTTTGAACAAGTTGCTCAACTTGGCTCTTTGGGTTCTTTTTTTCCCCCCCTGTTATCAGGTCTCCGAGACGGCGGTTGTTTTGTGGAAGGACGTTAAGGGCGGTGCGTTGATGCTGATATCTCTGGCTTTCAGGGGTCATCCCTGATAGCGAGCGTCCGAGCTTGACCTCGGTTCGGCGGAGGGCCCACTGAGCTTATCTTCACGTTCTTGAGTTTGGAAGAAGGGGCTTGTGGCTTTTAGCATATCTCTGTGGTTGTGTGGAGTTACAGATAGCTCATGCAGTGGAAAGACCCAATCATGGATGAGGAGTTTGGCCTCGTGTAATGAATAAACGGACTTGAAGACCTCGGGATTTGATGATACGGGCGGAACTATTTACTACTTTTTTTCGCTTTTGCTTTCCCGCAGAGATAGAGCTTGTCTGCAGCTGGTAGAGAAATGTTGATTGCGTAGATTTTTCAAGTTCGGTTTGTTTAGTTAGGGATGATATGAGATTTTATCCATAACGCGTATAGTACAATTAAACTATTCTCCCTTCTGTCAGCGGGAGCCCGACACTAAGCGACGCTCTTGATTGGACTGGGTACTGGATTTAGAGACAGGGCAATGGACCGCACAAACGTGAACAAGAACACAGAGGGAGGCTGGCGCTCGTGCGTGGGCCGGGGTTGTATGTGGGAGCACGGTTCGACGGTTCTCCTCGTTGATGGAGATGGTAGGCGTCGTCTTTATTCCGGGACCGAGAAAACCTGTTGCGCTCTGGTTGGCTCCAGTGTCTGGTGCCATGCTTGAGTCGAAGGAATTTAGATCGTTTGTGGGAGAGGTGGGCGTGACTTCTGCATCGTGGACTGTGGGGATCTGGCTGATGAGTTACCGGGTAACTAACTGATGATGATGGGAATGCATCGAAGACCTTGTCTCCATTCTGTGTGGAAGAAACCGGCGTAAAGAGAGAATAAGTCCACAAATTTTCTTGCTAGATTCGCCTTTCTTAGAGGGTTATTACGGTCCAGAGATAGATCTAGCCAGACTTCAGAGAGCAGGGGTAGTTGAGTAGGTACTTAGAGTAGCCCACACTGTGTTCACCGGTTGCTCCCAGGTGGAACCTTCCTGTTGGGTCACCTTTCCTTCAAATTGGGAGATGCGGAAGATACAAGGGTCTCAAGCTTCCGTGTTATGCTCTGCTTCAATTTCTGTTCTCAGATTGTGCTGTTTGACACCAACATCTCTCCCCTTTGATCTGTCCAGAGGAAAGGGAAATCCACGACCAATCCCCATTCCTACACCTCGAATCTCTAAATACAGCCAACAAGCAAACCATTGCATACCCTTCCACCCAAGGCCTGTCTAGGTGCATCCTCCCTCAACCCAACACCTCCGACTCTCCGTCGCCTCCTTCCTCGAGGGCTTCACCCAGCAAAGTCCGAATCTCCTCCCCATCTCCCTCCTCGCGACCCTCGCCCCCGCCAAGACGAATAGCACCGACACCTCTATCCTTCCTCACCTCGATAACCGCACACAAGCAAATCAACACACTCGTGATCCTACGCTGTCCGTCAGTTTCTCCTTTTCTCCATTACCTGCGCAGTACATACCAAACAACCAACCCGCTGCTCACCGCGTTCTGCGTCACGATGCAGAAATACTTCTCGGGCGGTAAATAAACGTTATTCTCCCACACGTTATAGCAGTACGGCCACGTCTCCCTCACCACTGGCGTCGAAGCGAACGAAACGAGGCAGATCGAATAGAGGAACAGAGAGAAGGATGTGCAGCCGAGCTGAGTGAAGTTGTCTATTGCTAGGAGGCAAGGTTTCTTGTGCGCGCGGAGGATCAGAACGGCGAAGAAGAGGAAGAAGTCGAGGACTGTTATGATGGACTTTAGGGGACCTTGGTGAGCCACAAAATAGGCAAAGACGGACGAGACGAAGGAGCAGCGCAAGGGAAGACACATACGGCAATCAAAAGTAGGACCTCGCTGATGGGGACGGAGGTTGGCTCGGTGGCCGGTGCACAGCGGTAGCGGTAGCGCCTGCAGTAGTGCATGTCGTGCATGTACAGGAGGTAGCAGATGGCGTAGCCCGAGATCACGACGCTGCCGAGTTGGATTAGCCGGAGCGGGTAGATCCCGAAGGATGCGAGGGTGGAAAGGGGTTTGGGTGTCATGTTTGGTGTGACCGTGTGCCAGCTTGTTTGGCTTGATGGGAAGTTTTGGGTGGTAGAAGGAAAACGAATATACACTGTGATTCAGACGGACGCTCAGGGGTTTTGCTGCTAAAGAGGAATGACAGAGGTGATGGACTGTCGTGGGCTTGGTGACACAGCCCGATCAGCCGCACGGCATATTTCTCAACGCCCGAAGGCTGACGCTTGTGTTTGTGCGCTCAGTCCCCCATTGGGCATTTGACTAACGTCTTATGTGAGTGGAGCATCTTAAACCACATCACAGTATGCATAGTGCTTCTTGTATAAATGGTAGGTATATGTACTAATAACGACGCAAAGAGGAGAAAATCGACACCCGAGGCGATCAACACCGGCATGAACCTTTCTCTCTCGGGAAGAGTTCATTTCCTGCCGAATTAGTAGTAGATTGTGCAGAGAGAACCTGAGCGTTGAAGCCTTACAATCGCTGTCTGGTTGTCCGCCAGAAACAAGCATCGTCTCTTCTGGAGTCTGTTTTTTTCCATGCACAGAGTACCTGGCCGCGATAAAGCGGTATGTGGCTGTCCCGGACAGTGAGGAGGAGTTGTAGGTGTACGGGCAATGAGCTGCAGCTGACAATGTTCAAATGATGTAACTTCAGCTCTATAATCCACGAATAGCTGTGTAAATGGTGATTATTTAGCATGAAACGATATAAAAGAAGGTACGTAGCTGATGCAAAAAAGTGTGTTTAACAGTTCTGTGTTGGAAGGTTTGTGGGGTTGTTTACTTAACGTACCCTTTTTCTCCTGTGATTTTTATGCAATACTGGAAAAGCTGATTGGCTGAGCTCATGGTCAAAGGTAGGGGACCGAAAAAGAACTTTTGGCGACAGCAAGCTTGGGTATTCCAGATCTTGAATTGTTTGCTTTGAAAAATTTTGAGAATTCTTCGACCGAACCATCAAGCAGGCAAAAAGCCAGCAACGACACGATGGTAAGATATTTTCAAAAACTGAGACTTCACTTATCACTGCTTATATGAACTCTATTTACTAATTGTGATGTATAGAACGTCTCAAACTCGAACGAGCCCACCAGCCCTCCCGTCGCGTCCGGCACGACCGTTCGCGTCGGCGACGAGCCTCGCCACGGCGCCGGGGACGCCGGGGTCGTGCCCCACCCGGCCGAGATCCGCGCTGACGTCGAGGCGATGATCGTCGACCAGATGATCGCGCTGGCTGTTGAGCGGGCCGTGAGGGCGAGGGATTTTACTTTTGCCGGGATCCAGATCTGCCGCATTACCGGCAGGTTTTACTATCCCATCTCGAACGAGGAGTACTCGGCCGAGCAGGAGGCGAAGAAGGAGCAGGAGTGGAGAGCGGGTTGGATGGCGCGGGGGTATACCTTTGATGATATGGGGCGGTTGGTCGTGGAGGGTGAGGAGGAGGGGAATGTGCTGGAAGAGGAGAAGGATGATGAAGATATCAAAGATGTTCAGGAGAAGAAGGACGTGGACGAGAAGAAGAACATTGTCCAGAATAAGCGCGACCAGGATGAGAATGTTGACGACGAGGAGAAAGACATCGACAAGCACAAGGGCACTAAGGACACACAGCACATTACAAAAGCAGGATGTCAGTGACTACAACAATGCCGATGGTATGAATGTGGAAATGGACAGCGGGAAGGACCTCGACGACAATGACGGCGACGGCAAGAAGACCCACGGCGAGGACAAGGATGCCGAGGACGAGAAGAACCGCATCGACAACAAGAGGAGCAGCCAGGAAAATGATCTCGACGACAGGAATGAGGCCATGGACAAGGACAAGGACACGAACAAGAAGGTCCACGACAACACAAAGAAGGACGATAATGGCAAGAAGGGCCAGCAACAAAACAAGCACAAGCCTGGTGCTGATACCGAGAAGAAGGACCGCGACAAGGAAAAGGTGCCAATAGCGAGAACAATGTCAATAAGAAAAAGAAAGATGCCGAAGAGAAGGATGCCGATGACGACAAGAACAAAATCGACAAGAAGAAGAAGAACCGCAAGAAGAACCGCGACAAGAAGAATAACCAGAAGAGCCCTGACAGGAACATGGCCGATACCAACAAGAACCAAGAGCAGGATATTGGCAGCAAAGAGGACCATCGCCTGATTGAGAAACAGGACTCCAAGGACAAGGATATCCAGCACACTGCTCAAAATACTGCTGATACCAAGGGCGTTGACTATGAGGACAACCACGACGACGACGACGCTGACCATAATGAGAATAAGAAGCATCAGGAGCATGTCAAGAAAGGCCGGTCTGAGGACAAGAACACCCAGAAGCCTGCCGAATTCAGGGACTCTGAGAATCAGGACCGCCACAACGATGAGGGTGACGACGATGATGAGGATCTGGACCCCGCTGTTCTCAAGCGCAGGGCATACTAGCTCTACGACGACCCTCTTTGCCCCGCAATCATCAAGTACATGGCCTGGGACAAGTATATTCGTCACCGCAAGCGCAAGCCCGTCGACTCCGACTCCGACTCTGAGTAATCTGGCCAAGAAAGGGCCACAGCATCATCCCTCAGACATTAACAGCCTACCAAGCCCATCACCATTGACTTCATTTTTGGTTTCGACGTTAGCTGCGGCGGAAATTTCTTCTCATCATCGAACGGACCTGTTGAAAAGTAATTCGCCTTGAGACTTGTCACGAGCCTAAGTGGTCATCCTAAATACTAAAGCAACTTTGTCCACTGAATTTATGTTACTGGGCTGCGGTGAACCGCGAATGTGAACAGACGTGAAATGCACGCAAGCGACCACCCGCTCGATTCCCCAAATCCAATCCCGCTACTCCCTAATAACAGGCTTCAACTTGATGTTGATGGACCCCTTCTCCCAAAGTGTGTAAACCTTCTGCTCGTTCCACTTGTTGCTGTCAGGCATGAGCTCGAGGTCAAAGTTCCAGAGCAGTCTCGCCAGGATCAGTCTCATCTCGGCGTAAGCGAGGCTGGGAATAATCAATCGTCAGCAATGTTCTTGAACACGGCAAGAAAGGCAATAGAACAAAAAGTCATACTTTCGCCCAATACAGTTGCGTGGCCCGACACTGAAAGGCTGGAGCACGCCCCGAACGTCGTTCTCATACTCGGGGTCACCAAGCCAACGCTCAGGGGCAAACTTGTTCGGGTTCCGAAAGTTACGTTCACTCTGGTAGGATGCCCACTGAGGAACACCGACGCTGACCTGTTGCGTGGATTGCTGTTAGTGTAATGGCCACCAGGTAGCGGACTTTTCAGAAAATCTCACATCGCCAGGGATAAAGTATCCGTCTATAAACTCCCCCTCAGGCGGTGTACGTCTCGGCATGGCGACAGGGACAGGGGGATCTGCAAGGTCGTGTAACCCAAGACCGTCAACGTCAGCACCTTATTCATCAACACTCCAACAACAACAATAACAACAACAACAACAACAACTTACACATCCTAAACGCTTCCTCAAAGCAAGCATGCATATACTCCAACCCACCAACTCGAATCAGGTTAATATCCTCCTCGCTCTTAAACGTCTCCCTAATCTCCTTAACCAGCAACTCATACTTGTCCGGGTTCCTCAACAAATAGAAGGTCGTCCCGCTCAGCTGCGTGGCAGTAGTCTCGCTCCCGGCGATGATCAAAACACTAGAATTCTCAATAATCTCCCCGGCCGACATGCCCTTCTCGTCATTGTGTCTCAGAATATGCGACATGAAGTCTTCCCTCGTCACGTTTCCCGTATCCAGCCTCCTCTTTGTAGTTTCCTCGGTCAGAGCTCGGTGGTCTGCATGCTTCCTTACCAGATCCCCGGAAATCCAAAGGGCGGCGAGCGGTTTCAGCCAAGGGTGTCGCAGGAGGATAGTTCTAAGCGCGATAAGCTTGACGTTGCTAAACACCATTGCTACCCAGGGGTGATAGCCGCCGCTTTCGAGGCAGCCGAAGGGTTCGCCGAAGGCCAGGTCGCCGATCAGGTCGAAGGTGGTGAAGTTGTACCAGCTTACAATGTCGACGACGGGGTTTGGGGACTGGGCGCGCTCGTGCATTCTGCGGATGAAGAGGTCGATGTAGTGTTTCATGATGTCTTCTTGGCCGCGGAGGGCCTTGTCAGAGAAGGCGTGGGAGAGCAATTTGCGTTGGCGGCGGTGGTCGGCATCGTTGGCGTTGACGATGTTGGGATGGCCCGAGGGAGTGGGATGGTAACTTTTCCGGTCCTTTGGAAAGCTGGCTTGGCCGGCGGCGCGGTGGCCGTAGATGGTTTTCCAGGCGCTGGGGGTGGTGAAGGATACGTCGGTCGGGGTTGTGCGGACGACGGGGCCGTACTTGTCGTGGAGTTCTTTGAGCTTGGGGGGCCAGGTGCCGCGGGCGATTTGGTTCATGTAGGGGATGTCGGAGATGGCGTAGAGCTTGGGGCCGGGGACCTTTGAGAGGGGATGGAAGTAGAGAAAGTAAACACTTCTGGCGGCGAGGTAGATGAATGGTGCCTTTGGGAGCAGGTTTGGACGAGTTAGTGAGCTGGCCGTTGAGACTCAACACGGTCATGGAAGGAGATGATTTACACCTAGTAGCACAGCTGCACCCAACGCCAGGCGAAAGGAAGCGATCAGGTCAACAGCGGCATCCATTTTGATATATCCGTTTTAGCTCCCTGCTTATTCTCAGAGCGTCTCCGGGGAGGATGATTTGAGACACAATAAAGAGGAGCGGGTTATCGCTGGAATTTATAGATGGGAGCACGGGGAGCTACTTGCACCCGATCCGTATCCGATCTTCTTGTGCTGCGGTGGCACCAACAGATTGTAGGGGGGAAACTTTTCGCATAGAGTGGGGTTCGGAGGCGGTATTGGAACTCTGCGTCTGAATAGTCTCCGAGAATGGCGATCAACATTCCGGACGATGTCCCGTGAGATTGAGGGCCAAGTGTGTCCTGCCGTTTTTGGGGGACTTCGTCCAGGCCGGGTTGCCCCACTGCATCGATCAATCTGCAAAAGAAACGGTTCTCACCCATGTCACTTGGATTAAGTAAAAAGCCAAGTTTTAGCCAAAACAACGGTAGGCATTTGCCCCCGAGTTGATGTAACCTCTCTTACCTCCACGTGTGGGTCCGACATAACTAGCGTTCCGGGGATACCAGATGCCGGACGGCTTTTGTGCATCGGGAATAGGACCATCGGATTAGCCCTCAATTTCTTCACCGTCTTCCAATACCATCACACCAGCTTCTCGCAGCAACGCTTGAACGTCAGACACGTCGAAATCTTTCCTCGCTGGAGATATACCTCGAACTATTTGAAATAAAGCCAGACATTTTAGGAAATGATAACTAGTATCCAGAATAAAATTTAGTTTTGGATATAGGCCTGCCCTGGTTGGCAAATATCCAAGGTCGAGATCTCTGAATCCCAACTACCGGACACACAGCGTTAATTCACGCAGCGCTTTGAGCCGGTCCTGAACCGCCAGCCAGTCTGAATCTAGGGAATGCGAATCTTGGCACTGGTGCAAGTATCCAATCGAGGTGTTCCGACAGATGCGCATTGAGAATACCTGAAGGCCGCCACAGCCAGGAAGAAGGGCACACAGAATGCATTTGGCGCATGATGCGACCGAGTTGGCGGGCAGGACAAATGCTGGCATGGTGTAACAAAAGGATCTCAGGTTCCGACAGTATTTGGCCATGTCGACAACATCATTGTATGAGAGCAGACCGAGATCGACATACAGCTCCCTGATCTTGGGCAGCAATGGCCATATCTTGAGGTCACTGGAGCAAGAGCCGAGAGAAAGCTGCTGTATCCTCGGAGCGCGCGAGATAAGGGCCTCTAATCTTTTCGACTCGGCATCCCACCACTCGGCCGTGCGGTGAAACTGGGGATGGGCCTCTAGATAGTTACCCCACTTGATCTTCAAAGTTCGAAGAGATGTGTACAAGACCGAATCCGACAGATACCTTCCAGGGCCGTGCACAAGCCCATGATCTAGTGTAAGGTCAAGAGATCCGAGGTTGATGGTCATGCCAAGAGTCATATCAAGCAGCATTCCCCAGGCTGGATGCCAAATGCGCTCACTATATTCTGCTTCTCGCCCAGTGTTCCAGCCCTCCACGGCACATGGGTTTGGCACCAATCCGTTTCGCTGGGCCTGCTGCATAATGAATTCTTTCTGCTCTTTTGTAGGGAGACAATATACAAGGCAGCCCCTCACCACGAGTTCCTTGACGTTTATCGCTAGGTTGGGATGACGTATGAGTTGCTTCCATATTTTTATCGCCCCGTTCGACGGTAGGTCTCGATCGGTAAGCCTTTTTCTTCGAGACGGCCCCACAGAAAGAAAATCGGCCAATGGGCGTAAATCGAGTTGAAAGTGAACGGTTTGGTAAATGACTGGAAGGGAAATTCTGAACAGCGCGGGACAGGCAAGGGCCAAATTCCGAAGCGCAAGAACGGCTGGTAGTTCGCGACATGGGGGGCGTGTTTCAACCGAGTTGGGAACGCACATGTCGTTGAATCCATCCATGTGCAAAGACCCGCCCGCGAGAATTTGACAAATCATGGTCACAATTTCAAGCGGAAGGTTGAGCAACCGGGATTCCGAGGTTGTGTCGAGGGATGATAGGGTCCTTGTCGGGTTGTTGTTGGCCCTTTGGACCGGAGCAGAATTGTTTGGGATGGTCGGTAACATTGTGAGGAGTGCGGTAGATCCGGAAATTGAGTGGGAGGAAGCCGTGAAGAGGGTACAAGACGAGCTTGTGCAGCTGCACGAGGAGAAAGAAATGGTGTGCTAAAGAGAGATGAGTGATGGTGGAGAGCAAAAAACCGCTGACAAGCATATTTTAATAAAAACCTTGTCTGTATAAGGACGAAATCGAATTGGGTATTAATGGTACGAATACAAAAAACCAAAATCAGCACTTCAACCACCCCGCCACAACGCCCTCTCTCCACCTCCAAATCTCCCCACCAACATCTGCCTGCCTTTGGGCCAGAAACTCTTCGACATGACGCAACAACCCCTCCACAAATTTTCGATGCGCCTTCCCACCGCTCATCAAGTTCTCGACACCGTGCTCGAGATCCTTGATCTTTCCCAACAATCCCGGCGCGGCAGGCCGGTTCGGATTAACAGCCTTTTGAGCACTCGCCCCGCCACTTCGCTGCTTCCAGGGCTCCTTGAGAATGGCACCCTCTATCTCCCGAAGCATGCTGTAAATGCTCGGATGCAAGAAAGAATCTGCCTCTAGTTGCATATTTTGGGCCTCCAGATCACGCATCAGACGCTTGACGCTGCCTTTATGAGTCGTTTTGACGCGGTCAAGGTATTGCCTAATCTCTGTAAGGATGAGTTGTTTCTCTGACTTGCGCCGGGCTGACCTCTACATGATTAGTTGAATGCCAATCAAGAAACACGAGTTGGGATGACGCACCGTCTAAGCCGTTCTCGCCTTCGCTCCGCAAGCGCTCGACAGGAGTCGCTAGGGCCGCCTGGGTACCCGTCCAATCCCACACGACCGTCTTGATCTCACGTTTGAAGACCTCCTCCCACTCCAAAATAAGCGCGATATTGGCCAGTTGCAAACAAGTCAACCGCGAGCGATGCGCTGGCTCTGAATGCCAACCCCATTTGGAGCTCGACATAGAGGATGATCCCGACACGCTGCCGGTGTACGATTTGCCAGCCTTGCGAACCATGGTCCTGGTCGCGGCCAAGTATCCGTCATCGTCGAGGACCTCCCAGGTCTGACTCCGTGGAAACATCTTGGGTATGACCTGAAAGACCCACAAGACGTTGCATTCTTGACTGAGAGTAGACACTCGTTGCCTCCGGTTCTTGGTGTCCGGACCGATCATGTCCAGCACCCGGAGAGCCGTTTGTGGGTCAAAGCCGTCTCCATCCTTAAGTAAGGGCATCCACCACGAATCCGGATTTGCGCGAAGCTCGTTGATGTTGCTCCAGATGAACCTTGACATGCTGCAGAGAATCTCAATGCGCTCAGGTGACCAACTCGGCATGACACCGTCGTTGTTAACAGGCCGATCTCCCTGTCTGGGAGGCAAGATGCCGATCCGGTGGCAAACCGGATCTGGTGGTGACTTATTGCTGTCTTGATGAGCTGCGAAACACTGTTAGTCACAATTTCTCAACGCAAACTGTTGGTGTGTCTCAGACTACCTGTTTCGCTTGAGCTAGTCCATGGGTCTTGCGGCCCTTCAACAGATATCGGTGAGACGCCATCGGCCTCGGCTGACGTCTCTGGCCAGCTGGTATTCAGACCACCCATATTTTGATGCTTGAACGATATTGCGGGGCTGGCTGGATAAGACGAGAAGACTACCGAGTTGGGTTCATAGCCGCCGTGGGCAATGATGGGCCCCTGCATCCAGGTGCGCAGGAAAGCCAGCGAGAGCCGGCGAAGACATCAACAGACAAAAGTTTCCCGGTCAAATTGCGACGGCGTGTAGTAGGACTCGCAAAGATGAAGTAGCACAGAAGGAACTGGTCCAGTGATTGACGGGCCCTTCGGTGCGACCCATCATTTGGAGCTTTTGCTACGCCCCCAGTCACCACCAAATCATATGAGCGCGCTGGCCAAGCTCAGGTAGGAAACCCAGATGCGCGGGTCAATGCGGCGCGTCCGTGGCACGGCATGGGGGGTTTCCTTGAATCGCATGCTTTGTCAAGATAGTGATGATAAGGAATATCGATATCGTTGGCCAACGCCCAATTTGCGCCGCAACACCAAGACCGTGCCACCGCTAGGCCTCTGACCCGCCGCAGCTGTGATGTCTTGTGCCTCCGCGCCAGGAGGTTCGGATGCATTCCGAGCATCTCGAACGCCGGTCGAACGTCAAGGATGTTCCCTTCTGAGACTAGCGCCTCTGGCCGACCTTGCAGAAGGATCCTCAGCCCGGGTTTGTTGGCCACAGGGTCATCGTCCGGGGTCCGCCGCGCCAGGTCCCGTTATCTGCCCTATGTCCCGCATAAACCACATCACAGATCTGCCGAATGCCAGTTTCCTGTGTCACATCTCTTTGATCTCAAGAGTGTCGAGTGTCTCATGGCGACCGTGACATTGGCCGAGCTTCCTCAAGCGACGGCGACGACGGCATCCGTCGTCGCCTACGAAGACGTGCTCCGACATCCTGAACGATACTATCAGGTGAGTCCGCCAAGAAAGTGATTGGCGACAAAGCCTTCAGCATCACTAACGGACCAATAGGCGGCAGATATTGTCTGGGTTATGATGGCTTCGGCTCTCGTGTTCATCATGATACCGGCACTCTCCCTGGTCTACTCGGGGCTGGGCAACCGATCCTTTGCTCTGACCCTATTCCGATTACCAATGGTGACAGCATCGTTCATTGGCCTTCAGGTATGTTTCTTGGCATTGTTTAACGGCCTCGACTGACAAGGAGGGGCATAGTGGGCGCTTTGGGGATACCTTGTCACCTTCACCGACTCCATATTGCCCTCGAACTGGTGGGGAGGAGAGAACCGAGCCGGTGTTTTGCGAAACGTGGTCGCCATGCCGGTCAGTACAGGTGATGGCCCTGATACTTCGGCAGTCATTCCCGAGCTCGTCTTTGCCTTGTACGAAGGCATGTTCGCCGCCTTCACGGCTGCCGTGGTGTGTGGTGGCACCATGCACCGTGCTCGGCCTCGTCGCTTCATAATCTTCATTTCCCTTTGGTCCCTTCTCGTCTACGACCCTGTGGCCAGATGGTCTTGGAGCAGCAAGGGGTGGTTGAGGGAGCTCGGCAGCCTCGACTTCGCTGGTGGGACCCCAGTCCACATCGTCAGCGGAACGACCGTCGGTGCGTTCGCTGTCTTTTGTTCCATCGAATCACGAGGTAGCAGAAGCTTGGCAGGGTGCATCGGAGATGCTTTGAGGAGGGTTTGGCAGCGGGTTAGGCACTTCCTGTATGGCGTGTGGAGCTTTCTCCGTATAGGCATCTTGCTGTGCAGTTGCGGGCGCCTGTATGTCCCCGAGGGTGAGGACCCGCCCACTGAGCCGCCAAAGAATCTTGGTCCAGAGAGCTTCCCATTCAACATCAACTTTGTCGTCCTCGGTACAGCACTTCTCTGGTTTGGGTGGGCAGGGTTTAATGGTGGTTCAGCTTTGGGTGGTAATTTGCGCGCCGTATCGGCCTGGGCTTCAACGCACATTGCAGCATGTGCCGGCGGCGTGACGGGTATGCTGTGGATCTGGCTCATGAAGGGGGAGAGCATGCCCGAGGACGAGTTTGGAATGGACGACGGGCCAACAGACGAGGCCAAACGAAACCGTGTTATGGCAAGGCAAGCTTTCGATCGTCTCTCTGTTTTCTTCTTTTGCGATGGTGCCATTTCTGGCCTCGTCGCCATCACTCCCGCTGCTGGATATGTGAGTATTGATGCATTTACCGCTCACGTCTGTCTCTGACTTGAACATCACAGGTACCTGTGTGGAGTGCGCCCATATTTGGCATGGTTGGTGCACTCTGCGTCAACTTTCTCAAAAAGGAGACTGAGCTTCTCCTCCGACACGATCCTCTCCAGATCTTTGCAGTTCATACCGGCGGTGGCGTTGTGGGGATGGTGCTTACGGCGTTCTTTGTGGAGTAAGTCATCCTGACTTGGTTCTTCTCAACCGCATTATTTTAACATGGCTTGCAGTGAAACAACCATAGGGCTTGACGGGCATTCCACCATCCCCCATCCAGAATATTCAAAGGGACAGCGTCTCGGGTATCAGCTCGCCGATGTCGCGTCAGGTATAGGATATACGTTCTTCATGACGATGGGGATCCTGTACGTGATGAAGATGGTCAGCGTCCTCTTCAGCGGCAAGTCCTGGTCGCAGACAGGAGTGGATGGGGTAATGTCTCTCTACACGGATGCCTTCGAGGCAAGCGTTCAGCAGCAGTGGAGGGGCGATGTGGATCTTGAAGGAAGGCCGTTCTCAAAGAAGGTTATTGCGCCAACTCCCCCACCACCACTGTCGCCAACGGACAGACACCCACCGGAGAGACCTCCACGAGAAGATATACATATGGAGCATCTCGAGCACTTTGCCCTGCGGAATTTACCGAGTCCACCGCGGAGCGCAAACTCGATGGGTCAAGTGGTGCCGCCGTGGAATGAGGTTCCGGGAACGCACGAGCTGCCGCCATGGCCAACACAGTTTGCAACGGTGAATCGACAGTAGGACTGTAAACAGAGAGTGTAGAATAGGACAGGGTAATCAAAATTACTATTTTCTGGTTCAAAGGTCTTGGAGCTCGGACGTCGTGGAGAAACGCGCACCGGAACTAAACATACCTCTGAAAGCTCCATGTGATTAAGCTGTTTTTGTTGCTTTAGAACTCTAAAGCCATTTTTTTTTCTTCTTTTTTTTTTGTTTTGTATTCAAGATTTACCAAATCACGCGTGATTTTATGATCTTCTTGTTATTCATAAAATATCTACAGTGAGATATATGTTTGCCGCAGACTCCCGCCATCTTTGATACTCCGGTCTGTGGAACTTGCCACCACCTCGCTGGGGCTTAGATTGTGTAAACCGGCTGATACGCCGAGGGCTTCTCCTCCTCCTCCTCCTGCTTCTCCTTCTTCTTCTTCTTCTTATTTTTCTTCTTCTTAATTCTAGGCTTGGACCTTGAAAGGAGACAACGGCGGCATACTTCAAGTTCTTAGGATCTACGTCTGATAATCAATCCGTACCCACATCTAAGCACCCCTTTTTCATTGCTTGAAAAGGTGTGATGGCTGTCTCGAAGGGGTCGTTCATCTTGCGGAAGGCGTATTTTACGACAAGGTTACCCACTCACAAACGATCAATGCACGGGGCAACATTTACTCTAGTTCAAATAAGCATTTTATAAAGTAATTAATTATGACCTCCAAAAATCATCTCAAGCCATCCAAATATATATATCATCCCTTGCAAGTAACGAAACGCCGATAAAAAAACCCCCCACCCAAGCCTTGCTTGCTACATATCTTCGTGCCATGTCATGGGGCGCGGGCCGCCGATCGCCTCGTCAACAGCACAGCTCAGGCCTTGGACAGCAAGAACCCATCGTTCTGTAGCTTCTGAAACACCTGCGCAGGATCATACTTCGCCGCGATGCTCCTAAGCCTCGCCAAGTTCGCAGCGCCATAAGTAGCCAGCGGCTTCTGATCCCTCGACGCGTCATTCAGGTACAAAAATGGTACCTCAACGCCCCGCTCCTTTGCCCGCTGCGCCCAGCGGGTAGTGGTCTCGATGGAAACATGACGAGCATTGGCGTCGAACCGGGGATCAG
Source organism: Cladorrhinum sp. PSN332 (assembly GCA_033297175.1). Classification (NCBI taxonomy): domain Eukaryota; kingdom Fungi; phylum Ascomycota; class Sordariomycetes; order Sordariales; family Podosporaceae; genus Cladorrhinum; species Cladorrhinum sp. PSN332. Next base: position 52,843 of record MU858919.1, read on the forward strand.
TCCAGTCGATGAGGGTAGTCCACCACTGCTGCGGCCCCGGCGGGATGCTGAGAGGGTTGCCTCCCCGGGCGATTCCGGCCTGTCTGAGGCCTTCGCCTACGTGTTGGATCACGAAGGTCTGGTTGACGCCGAAGGCTCCCCGGGCTGCAATTGCTTTCCCCCTCCAGACGGAATACATCTCTTGCGTGAGAGACGTGTCGATACGGGAGCTGAAGGCGCGGTAGTCGTGTCGTGCGGGGGTGGTGGAGGCTCCAGCCAGGAGAATCTGGTTGACGATGTTCCACGTGAAATTCCCGGGAGGAAGCGCGACTGCCAGCGGCGTGATTGCGTCGAACGGGGCAAAGACTGCTGGCGGCGGTGCGGCCACCGGGTCCGAGTAGGTCAAGAAGATGGAGATGGAGTCGAGGGAGATAACCATCCCCGCCGTGGACTTGACGTCTTTCGCGCCATTGTTCTGCCACTGGTCGAATGCGGCAAGAACATTGTTGGCTTGGTCCACCCCGTAGACCAGGATGGTGCCCCAGACGAGATAGGTAGGTACCGTGTAAAGATCAAACTTGGTGACGATGCCGAAGTTGGGGCCGCCTCCCTTGAGTGCCCAAAACAGATCCGAGTTCTGGTTCGCGTTGGCGTTGATGATGTCGCCGTTGGATTTGACGACTTCAAAGTTCTTGACGTTGTCGGCCGCGAGACCGAAGCGCTCGGACGTGTGGAAGTAGCCACCTCCGAGAATCAACCCGCCCACGCCGACGTTGGGAATCCTGCCGCCGATGACCGAGGTTTGACTCGCGTCGAGGGCCGACACAACTTCTCCCCAGCGCGCACCGGGGCCAACAGTGGCGACCTTCTTGTCAGTCGACAAGCTGACCGAGTTAAGGCGCGACAGATCGATCAGGATTCCCTGGCTGCCGATGCTGGAGAAGCCAGGATTCGGCGAGTGGCCGCCGCTTCGGACGGAAAATTTGATCTTGAAGAAGTTGATGATGCGGATGGCGACGGAAACGTCCTTTGGGCTGCGCGGTTGTATGATGCAGTACGGCTGGGCAACGCAAGTCTGAGACCAGTTCTCTTGGACGACGGCTTGGTTCAGAGGTGTCGTATCGACCCGCGCTTCTCCGAGGAGCAGCTGGGCGGTCAGGCAGGCCACCCCAAGAATTGCGCTGCTTGTTTTGGCGGCAGAAAGAGAGGTGGAAAGTGACTTGATCTGGGGCTCAGGAACCTCGAGGCTTTTGGCAAAGGTGACAAAGTCGTCCTGGCGCGCAAAGATCTCGGGCGCGGCGTCCATCTTGAACCTGTTGCTTGGACCGCCTGTGGAGGCCAAGGCGGGTGAGACAGCACAAAAGAGTGCTACGATCGCAAAGTTAGTCCTCATCGTTGTACGAGATCTAGCAAATTGCAACCGTGACACGGGGATGCAGGAGCCGGAGCCACGGATGCACAAGTGATGGTTCGGAAGCTGGCATACTTATTGCCTTCTCGGGGGAGGCTTTGTTTGCGAGGAGAGAGAGGGTGGGCTCGATTCCCCACAGAGAGATTCTAGTGGCCAGTGCCCGACCCGAGCATCAAACTATCGATCTCTCGAAAGGATGATCTGTTTTGAAGAGCAGGGATTCCAGATTTGCCCTCGAGGTGTGTGCCGTAATGCCTGTCAGGTCAGCCTTCCACGTGCGGTGGCGTTTTGTTTTGGAGTGCTCACTGGTTCTCGGTCATTACCGTATGTCTCGTGTCAGCCAGGATTGGCAAATATTGCAACCCTTCTGGAACGCTAAACTTTGAGTTGGGAGCTGGGGATTAGGGTGAGCGGGGAGCGGGACCTGGAAGGGGTTGAGGAGCTATGTAGTTACTTATCAGGCCTAGGGAGCTGCATGACTGCGGCACGTCAACAATGTGCACAGGATGCCGCATGGGCTGGGCCACTGTGTGGCATGTATGTTGTTCTAGAATAGGCAGATTACACCATGATGAATAATGCAGAATTTCCGACCCCAGTATATTGCCGTGGAAAAAACGATAGAACGGAATGTGGGTAAGGTTTTGAACTGGGGAATGTCGGCCGATTCCTTTTAGGAACGCCTCTCTATTTTCACTGAGGCCTGCCGTATTCTTAAAACAGCCTTGTATTTGTAACATCTCCTGTTTGACTTCTAGAAAGGCCTGGCCATTTTCAGGAAGCAGTCCTTGCCGCAATGTCACCAACACTGATAGACGTCTGATAACTCCACTAATCTTGTTTCGACCGATCAGCGAACCGCCTCTGGAAAATAGAAGTCTCCATCTTCTGACACGCAAGCTCCCAATCAGTCGTCCACTTTTTGAAAAAAGGCTGATACCCCAACAGCCCGCTCCCAATCCACCTTCCCACCACAACTCCCAGCAAAATGGCAGCAGTGTGCTTCACAAACTTGGGAATCCAAGACGGACCAGGCAAGGTGATGTAGGTTCCTCCGGCATCAAAAGTACACAAAACCTGGATGAGATCAATCTTGGCACCGTTAATCACCACATCATCCTGGTACTTGTACCAGTTCTCAAAGAAAACAGGGTTCAGCTCGAAGACGCTGTCCGTCCTCTCTCCCGACAAGAGAAACGTGACAACAGTGACACCTTGGTCTTGCTTGGACAAGTCCACGGGGTACAGACGATGATCCAGATAGGGTTTGATTGCTACCCGACCGTCCGCAGCCGTCACGACACGTTCTTCCCCATCAACCTCAATGATAAATTTCCCTTGTGTGACCTCGACGTATTCCTCTTGCACATGGAAATGCGCAGGAGGTCGCTGTGTAAAGAAGTCTGCTCCTTTGACGAGGTCGAGATTTGCTTCGATGGCAAAAGATCGGTCGGGGTGGTCAATGAGGCGGGCTCTCACCGCGCCGTTGAGTCTGGAGGTAGCAAAAGTCAGGATCTGTATGGAAGAAGGGAAAAAAAAAAGAAGAAAAAAGAAAAAAAAGAAACTTACACAGTAACCCGGACGTCCGAGTCTGTGTACCGCACAAGGCCCACATCGCTTGACCCCGTGTTGGACATTGTAGGTAATGTAGGTAGGTAGGTAGGTATTCTCTCTCGAACTGCGTTTGCCGAGGATTGCAAAACACCGACCGAGGTTTTACGGCCAGAAGAAGAAAAGAAAGGATCATCAATGACACCAATCCAGCCTTGACTCATCCCTTGATTCCAACAGATTAACCACCAAAATAAAGCACAAGTAGTTACCATTTCATCTCACCTCATCACACAGCACCGCGCATCAAGCATGCCTGCCCGTCATCCGAGCCACGCCCATCTTGGGAGTCCCAACAACGAAAAAGGCAACATCTGCCGCCTAAGAAACTCGTACTTACTTACCCATGTAATAATTATGATCACTTCGAGATGCCCCGAGCTGTGCCGCCGACGGACTTGTTTTATACCTGTCGGCAACCTGTGGTGATTAGAAAGCCGAGCGATGATACCACCTCCCATTTGCAGGCATATCACGTACTCTCTCCGTAAAGTCCGAGTTTGCTGACAATTGTATGAGGCACCTATGCATCCAATCGGACCATTGTTGGTTACCTCAGAATGCGGCATGCTCTACAGTGTCAGAAGACACGATTTTGCGCAGCATGGGCCGGGGACTCGAGGACAGCTGCAATGTAACCGAAGCTTCCGAACACACGCTCCGGATCGAATCCTTCCAACAAACAAAAACTCCAATCACCCAATAATGCGACATCGGCTGGATGCTCGCACAGCAGCAGCTGATGAACCAACCAATATTCCCCACCCTATTCCTATCACACTTCAAGCTGATACATAAAATACATATACGTGCATGCAGGGTAAGCAGGGTGCAAAGATCCCGGTTTGGGTGATACATTATTGATACTTCTCGTTCCACTCGTTACCGGGAATTTCGGAATCTCAAAAAGCAGTCCCCCGACTGCAACCCGCCCACCAATTTTACTCGGGAACCTTTTGTCCCCCCTTCACCAACCTCGCAAAAACCAGATCCGGGTCATACGCGCCCCTAACCTCCCGCAACCTCTTCACATTCTCACTCCCGTAGCTGGCAATAACTCCCTGCCCACCCCCCGCATCGTTCATAAACAAATACTCCAAGAGCTGGCCCCTGTCCCTCGCCGCCTGCCTAATCCGCTCATGCAGAACATGCACGACCCCCTGAGCCACCGCGTCATCCTCCTCCCGCCACCACCCGGCATTAATGCTTAGCCATGTCTGATTCACGGCCTGCAAGCCAAGCGGGTTGTTCCCCGCCGCCGAGATCTCCCCCACGCGGGAGGTAATTGGCTGCACGGTGGACACCAGCGTCCCGGCCTGGAGGGATCGCAGCGTGACAATCTCAGGCGAAGACGGGGAGAGGATTTGCTCAATGTCTCCCCAGAGCTCCGGCGAAGGAGTGAAGGAGTTGACGGACCATTCCCACCTCGGCACGGACCCTGCGTTGAACAGAGCCAGCAGGTTGACAAGCGAGGATGGACCTAATTGCTCCAGCAGGGGAGTGCTCAGTTCCTCAGAGTAAAACGGGGCGAAGGCCTCAGGCGCCGAAGTAACGGGCTTGAGGTAAATCAGCGTGACGCCAATCGTGTCATTTGTCGGGACGAGGTTGATGTGCAAGTTCGCGTGTAGGTCCTTGTTGGGTGCTGTGTGATAAGCGTGATACGCCCTCAGGACGTCGGGGAGGGCAGAGGATTGGTAGAGCCTTATCCCGCCCCAGACCTGGGTGAGTGGGTGCGCGGCCAGACTGAACCGGGTGACGATGCCAAAGTTGTTGGATCCACCTTTCAAGGCCCAGAACAGGTCCGGGTGGGAGGACTTGTCGGCCGTCACGATTCGTCCGTCTGCGAGGACCACTTCGTACGACAGGATGTTGTCACATGCCAGGCCGTACAGGTCGGTGTAATAGGAGAGACCCCCACCGAGGAGAAGTCCGCCGACGCCGACGTCTAGAACGCGGCCTCCAACTACTGTAACATTGTAGGGCTCGAGGTAGGTAAAGACCTGGCCCCATCTGGCACCGGGAGCGAGCTCCACCACGTTGCTGGCTGCATCGTAGTTGATTTGGTTGAGAGAAGATAGGGAAATCAGGACGCCGGTGCCGATGTTTGCGTATCCCGAGTTTGGAGAGTGACCTCCCGAGCGGATGGCGAAGGGGACATTGGCAGCCACGAGGGTTTGGACGACGAATTGGACCGAGGTTGCGTTGCTCGGACTTGCTATGCAGGAAGGCGTATTCCATGCTGTTTGGGACCTGCGGATCACGAGTTGTAAGCGATCTGCCCCATTGATCGGTTTGTTCCTCCGATCTTGTAGTAACCATGCTGACCATCCTCCCCTGCGTTATCTGGGAGGAACGGTGCGTGCGTGCCCCCCACTGTCCTGGTTTGCGAGGCCTGTCTTGCTGGATATGAATGGACTTACCAGTTTTCTCTGCTCAGGGCATCATAACCTGCATCCCCGGGCGCCGTGATAGCAGGGCCTAGGGCTTCCCTGAGTGCTTGGCACGCTGTTCCAGCCTTGGTGCATGGTCCCGTTCGGGAATTGACCGACGGCCGGGAATGTGGGGAGCAAGCGGCTACAGCTGCCAGCAGAACGACAGCTCGAGCTGTGAGTACAATCATCATGGTTGGCTGTCCAAAGGCAATCCTGGGAATGGCTTCAAATGTTGCTGTGGGGAGTTCTACTAAACGAGGATCCTTCTCGCCCCTCTAGTGTAAGAAGCCTGCGCGCATGTTTTATAGCACCCGCCCACTCGTGGGATCATACGCTCCACGATTGCTATCCTGAGAGCATAGTCCAAGTCAACCTTGCCGTGGTGGCTTTCTGCGGCACTGTTAATGGGCATCAAGAAAACGCTGGTGTATTTTGGAAGTGGGCGAGGCGTGAGTTGGTGCCTTCGGCTCAGGAACCGCTTTCGGTGAGACTAATGTGGCTCAATTTGAAAACCTCATGATGTGAGTGCGTAACGACGCAATATGGCATGGGTCGGGGATCTTGAAAAAAGTATGACAGCAAATGGCTGTGCCTCGCCAACGGCCGGTAGATCTAACGGCTGACTGCAACGTCGGAAGGAAATATGTACCAAGATGGCAATAAGCGATGATACGCAGATGCCTCGAGATCATACCAACATCTGCAGGTAATATGCCGGTTGGGCCTATCAGCTGCCTGGATATTTTCACTCCTGTGATTGCGCCACGAGGAAAGACTCAGACACCAGTTGTGATATGTGGAGTCGGCGGATATGGTCCAACTCCGGACTCATTCACGCCCCAATTCCGCCTTCAAGCTGCATTCCTGGTCTCCGCGCGGGCTGAAGGATTCAGGAGGCCTATGCATATCTTGTCGAGATGGCACAGGTGTGATCCTGGCCACATAATGCTACCACGGCTGGCCCCAAGAGCTGGAAGTCTTTGTTTTTGGTATTCCGGTTTCTGTTTTGGGATAGATACCAAGCCGAAGCCAAGTTCAATTCTGTGGAAATTACCTGTAGTGGTTGATCAGGCTTGGTCATAATTTGTAAAAAGGGCGCAGATTCTCGGTTGCTGGACAGCGTCGTCCAGAGATTGGAGCGGGGCGGCGGAGGGATTAAAGTCCGATCTCCTGAACTCTGGAATCTGAAAAGTCGAACTGCCAGCATAGGTCCTCTTTATAGTGTCTTCGAATCAGCAGTCTGGTGTCGTGTTGTTCTTGCCACTCCTCTGTCATCAGAACCCAGGCCCGGCCCCATACCTCGGTGCATCCTATATAGGCACGAGGTAGAATCACTACCCGAAAGCTTCAACTTCCACGGGACGATGGCTGTCAAGACAAAAGCCGGGGAGAAAGGCTCCCTGTCAAAACAGTACGGTGGAGTCCACGCGGGTGGATGGGTTGACCTTTTCCCGAAGGCGTGGATTCCGTACATTCAACTCTGTCGACTGAGCCCGCCGGCCGGACTCCTTTTGATTTTCTTTCCTCACCTCTTCGGCGCCATCCATGCGGGGACCACGCACCACCTCCCTATCAATGAGGTAGCTCGTGTCAGCGTGCTTCTTCTGGGGGGGAGCTTCTTGGTCAACAACGCCGGCCACGCTTGGAACGACCTCGTCGACGCCGATATCGATGCCAAGATTGCTCGAACACGCACGCGGCCGATCCCGCGGGGCGCCGTCAGCAAGACGGCCGCGTTTCTCTTTACGGTTTCGCAGGCCATCGGTGCTCTGATGTTTCTTTTGCCCTTGCCAATGGACGCCGGCATTGCCGCTCTGGCGTCATCTCTGGCTACAGTTTATTATCCCTTTGCGAAGCGCCACTTTCCCGCACCACAGCTTATACTCGGGTTCTGTCTGACATGGGGAATCATGGTCGGGAGCGCAGGGGTCGGAGTTCCAGCGCCGTGGACTGATCCGTCAACCGTGTACTTGTTTATTGCCAGCGCACTGTGGGTTATCATCTACGACACCATCTACGCGCACCAGGATCTGGCCGACGATTTGAAGATTGGGGTGAAAAGCACGGCGGTCATGTTCGGTGAGTGGGCGCGCCCCGCCTTGTGGCTTCTCTGGGCATCAATGAGTGCCAGCTTCGTGGCTTCTGGACTGTATGGCGAGCTCGGACTTGGATATTATGCTGTCAGCGTGCCAGGGGCTGTTCTCTCGATCGGTGTCATGGTCGCCAAGGTGGATCTCAAGGACCCCGCGAGCTGCTGGGCGTGGTTCTCGCAAGGTATTGTAACGGGTGCTGTGATTGCAAGCGGGCTTCTTGGCGAGTATTTGCTTCGGAGTCTATCATTGGAATATCCAAATTTTGAGTTTGTCGCGCAGGCACAGATGTTGTGGAATGCTGTGAGGGAGCAGGGGCCGGACTTTGTCCGATCCTGACAGTGTGGAAATAAACTCACCAAGTCCACCGCGGGAACTAACAAAATTGGCGGACAAGTGCGGGGTCATGTGGGGGTCAAGGCCTCGGCACTTATAATCGTGGCGCAGATTAGTAGTTTACACTGTCTCAATACACTGTGACTTGCACCAACAGTTCTTCTGTCCTCGCCGCGGGTTTATTAAATCCGGGTGGTTCTTGGCCGGCATTCTGCTCGAGACATGCTTCCGTTGGTCTGACAAATCACGACAAATGGTGCAGCCAACATCTTCTCACTTATTATTTCCCTTTTCTGGACGGCTTTCTTGACCTTTTCGTTTTTTTTCTTCCTGAAGTAAGCACCAACACAGGTCTCTTTAATCGGCAATCTATTCAACATGTCGGGCACGGTCATCATCACGGGAGCATCAGGGTCACTGGCAATCCCCGCCATTGATTACCTCTTGACCAAGTACCCTGATTACACTGTTGTGCTCACAGTCCGAAACACGTCCGATGCCGATCCGAACACGAAGAGACTACTCACAATCATTGCAAAACACCCACAAGCAAAAACGTCCATCCGGAAATTAGACCTTTCCGACCTCGACGCCGTTCACACGTTTGCTGACGCCATAATCGCCGAAGTTTCGGAAGGCAAGCTGCCCCACATTTCCGCCTTCATCGCCAACGCCTTCTACTGGAATCTGAAGACGGAAGCGGACCTCACCTCAGCCGGACTGGAAAGGTCGCTGGCCGTCAATCATGTCGCCCACTTCGCACTCGCTCTTCGTCTTGTAGGCAGTTTGAAACCCGGCGGCCGCATCGTATTCTTGGGCAGTGTGACACACATCCCAGGCAAGGGTGCACCATTCGAGAAGATCCCGCCATCACTTCCCGACAACCTGGATGACTTGAACAAACTCGACGGCCCCAAGGACACAGACAAGGCGGGCAAGGGGTTCTGGAGATACGCCACCTCCAAACTTGCCATCGTCGCGGCTGGCTATGCGTTGAATGATAGATTGCAAAAGGTGAATTTACATGCCCGTATTTGATCTGCTCATTGTGGTAGCTTATTGTTTGTATGTGTACAGGACCCTGCTCTCTCCAAGATTACGGCAGTGACTATAAACCCAGGCAATCTCACCGACTCGCGGGCCTTGCAAACCAACACGTCGGTCGCTATCGGGCTTATGTCTCGGGTCTTGATACAGCCTCTCGCTCCCCTTCTCAAACTTATCAACCCTCACAATCGCAGCGCCGCCGTGGCTGCCGAAGGGCTGATTGAGCTGGCACTTGGAAAGGTGCATCCCGAGGGACGCGGTTACTACGATCTTCTGGAGGAAGCAAAGAGCTCCGAGGAGAGTTACGACAAGGGCAAGCAAGAGAGCCTGTGGGCCAAGAGCTTGCAATGGGCACGAATCACGGCCGATAACACGGCATTGAGGACGGCTTTCTGAGTCAGAGGACGCAATGATTAGGAAACGGTACCTCTTTTTCGTATTTTTTCTGATCTTCTACGCTTGACAAAGATAGTGGTATCTCCCGTGAATAAAAACATGTCAAGAGTATCCCTTTGCTCTACCTGAATTGGATAGTACCGCATCCTGCGTAAATGACCACGTCGGGCACCAATATCCTGCACAGTGGGAGGAAGGGCGTTCATCGTCGACTGGCGTGCTCAAGGTAACATCAAGGTGTTTTGATAATAACCGCCAACTCGCTCGATATCACCTGACGCAGGTTCAAAATGCTGTTGGTAAGCTAATATATCTGCATCAGGTAAGTAATATCAAAAGGTTGTCACATTTAGGTAGAAAGCATGCCGCAGGGTGGGCACACGAGCGCAAATAAACGCTGTTGGCAAGCCCAATGCAGAGGAAAAGGAGGTGCGCCACAACCGCTGGTGGGTATAGCTTATTTTGGCTGCATGCCACATTCTTGCACACAGCAGCGTGCCCGAGATATTTGGAAGGATCTTTTGCCGTTTCCGGCACAACCAAAAACTGACTCTGACTAAGAATGACAAACGAAAGGGCCGATTACCGATTTGCTGAGTCGATGATATGAAGAGAGCGTGCGGCGGGTGGTTTGCAGTTTTGCCGAGCTTTCGTTGGTGGTCACTGGTTGTTACACAGGGCCACAGCAGCAGCAGGGAGTCCGAAGTTTGGTTCACATTCGGAATGTTGGAACCCATTCTAAACTCGAAGGATTCAAACCGCGCAAACACGAATGGCGTCAGATCCCGCAAAAAAAAAAAAAAAAATTTACCGAGAGAATATTTGGAATTCTGCCTCTGTGCCTCTAATGACAATCTGGACTCCCAGAGTAAGCTTCTGTCCCTTCAGCTTTACTCTGTCCAATGCTGCATAAGATAGCTGGACGTCGCGATAAGGAAGGTGGGATTGAAAATAAATTGAATGTAGCATGCCGGAGGCCTGACTTCCTGGTTCTTCGCTGCCTGCTTATGCTGCTGACGGGGGATGAGATGCTGTCAACTCAACCTTTTTCTCTGTAACTAGCTAGGTAGGTACATACATCGGAGTGATCCAGAGCTCAAAATCCCACCCAAAGAGTAGGATTGGGGATACCCTCCGGTATTGTGTAGCAGCCAAAGACCCTGCACCTGGGCATTGCAATCATGATCCTCAGCTTCCTCGTGTATTTTATGCAGCACGGGGCTCCCAGGCCGGCACTTGTTCCCTGGCATCTGTGCGTGCATGCATTGATTCTGAGATCTGAATCGCGACGGGCTTGGCTGCTGTTTCATCCTTCGATTATTCACAGATGGAAATAATACTTCAATCCTCTCATCGGCACAGTCATACACATTATCATCTTGACTCGTTCTTACAGCGCACTCGGGACAGGCAAAGCACAAAAAGAGAAATCAATGGCCGAGAGGCCTTGCGACATCATACTCGGGCGCTTATCCCGTTAAAGATAGTGGAGGGTGTCGCCGATGGAACCGAGCACCTGTTTTCGGTATCTTTTCATCACGCCCTGCAGTGCAGCACCGCCGCTTCCTCGCATGCATGTATCATGTACTGCGCCGCGTTCTTGAACAAAAGAATTTCCACTTGGATTCGGCGAAGCTGGCTCCCGGTATTACTGCACCATGATTCCAATCCAAGATGGATGGACGCCACCCCCAGAATCATCCAATGTCCAACGTTCTGTGCCCCCTTTTCACCGTGTTCGCCCAACTCGGCGTGGTCTCGGGTATCTCTGATACCCATCTGCAACCACGCCGTAACGGTTTTCCCTTTTTTCACGCCCCAGGGATGCGCCTCGGGGGAGACATTGAGGGAATGCCTTCTCTTGTCAAGCGCGACAAACAAAGAATCTAGACACCAAGTTACCATTGACAGGGAAAGGAGTCCTCCGCCCAAGTTGCCTCCCGCGGCCTTTTAACAGATTGAGACCCGGTCTCTCTTGTTAAACCCCGATGTTTGGCTGAGCGATAATCTTTTTCTTCCGCCCGACTCCGACAGATCCGAGAATGGACGGAGCGAACGCCACTCTCCCGGTCTTGTTACCGCCGCCGACCGAGATCAATGACACAAACAAGGTGTACGACATCACGATAGGATGCATCGTCATGTGCGTCGTCGCCAGCCTGGCCGTGCTTGGGCGTCTCTACGTGAGGTTTTCCACGCGCAGCCAGGGGATTGATGACTATGCCTTCATCCTTGCTTTGGTATGTAACTTCTTTTCCACCCGCCAAGACCATCTTCTGAGCATCTTTACTGACGCTGCTGATGTGATAGCTATCATACCTGGCATACTCCATCCTAGCCATCTACGCAAACCTCCACGCTGGCGTCGGAAAACCCCTCTGGGAAATCACAATCCCCGAATATATCATCTGGTACAAGATCCTGTCCGGAACTGCCTTCCTCTATCCGGCAATGTCAACGGCGATCCGGGTTTCAATCCTGCTCTTCTACCGCCGGCTGTTCGCGACGCCAAACTCAAACTTCAAAAAGGTGGTAGATGCTTGTCTCGTCTTGCAAATCCTTTATCTGATCCCCTTCACCATCGTGCCGGCTTTCTCCTGCAGCCCAATCTACGCGGCATGGACTCTGGAGCTCTTCGCCGCATCGTGTAATATCCAGTACTACTTTGACATCACGACCGCGCTATACAGCGTCAGTCTCGGCTTCGACGTCGTCTTGACTGTGCTGCCGCTCTGGCCCATCTTGAAGTTGCACGTCCCGACGAGGAAGAAGGTCGCCATTGCCGTCTTGTTCCTGTTTGGTTTCAGTGCGTGCTTTGCGGCTGCGTATAAGCTGTATCAGTGGCAGATTAATCTCTACAGAACGTGGGATGGTGATCCGGAGTGTAAGTCCCCACCAAATCCCTTTCTCATTCCCCGCCGATAGATGCTGACAGTTTTCTCCCTGCAGGGCTCAGATATCAACTCTCCCTCGGCATTCCGCCCCAGTGGCGGGAATACGGCGTCACCTTCTGGATCCCGTCAATGGTCGAGCCGACTCTGGCCATGATTTGCGCTTCTTTGCCAGGTCTCCAACCTGCGCTGGTGAAAGGAGGCAAGTTCCTCGGCAGCAGGTTCAGCACTTTCATGTCGTCCCGAACCCGCGGCAGCACCGGCAAGGGCATCTCCGGGGGCAGCAGTGGGATCATCAGTGGCGGGGCCAACTCGAGACAGCATATCTCGACCAAGGGCACATATAGAAGTGGCCCCGGCGTGTATGACGGGTACCCAGCGTATGATGACAACGCTTCGGATGCGGCGTTGCATGCCAGGGGCGCGTATTTGGAGTTGGATGAGATAAGGAGTACCAAGACGTCGATGGAGCCGCCGAGGCCGGGGAGGGGAGAACACTCAGGAGGCGGTACCGGTAATTACCAGGTATGACGGATGGGAGGAAGTCGGGACATTGAGCTGCCACCGACGTATTGTGGAGTTTATCCTAGTTTTTGTGTGATATTTAATTCTGTTATGATACCTCGGCATGCGACAATGATAATACGCCCCTTGAGCGTTTATTAGTGCGTGACATTGCAGCGGACACTGCTTCGTGAAAGCGAACAGGGCTTCCTGAAAATACAAATGACCATGTAATAGTAAAGGCCTACTTAAAGACAAACAGGGGTCGGCTTCCCTAAAAGTAAATAGGCCTGCTTGGCAATAAAAGCAGTCCATCCAAGAATAAACAGACCTTTCTACAGATAAACAGGAGTTCTGAAAAGAGTAATATACGTTCCTGAAAATTAAGAGGCCTTGCAGGAAATCAAGAGGACTTTTTTGGAAAGGAACAGGCTTTTGGAATTTTCAACGTCCTCGTTGGGAAAAGTTCAAGGGGATGCATTGAAATGTTTTCTTTCATATTCTCATCACTTGAGGTGCCGCTATTGCCGGTCATGATCACTGCTCACACAATCTCAAAGGAAGAGGCCTGATTCTTATTCTCCTTGGGGCTTGATATCCCCATCTTTCACTTTGTATTTCATTATTCGCGAAGATGATGAGTTGCCAGGCAGACCGTCAAGTCAGATACACGTACGCAGGAGGGTATGTGAGCGCGTCTGTCTCCCCTCATGAACCCGCTTTCAACAAATGGTTTACTGGAAATCGTGACAATTTGCCGGTTACTCATTTTTTTGAAGACGACTACCAAGGAATCTATTTTATGTCAGTGATACATAACACGAATCCAAGCCCCTTTTCCATTCGTGGGATGGAAATGGGCCCATTTATCCAGGGGCAAAATATCCATGACGGTGATCGACGTCGTATTAGTTATGGCTGAAACTCCCCATGCCCAAATTGTCCGATGCACCCCAGATCAAGAAATAGATTACCGGCATCTTTTCCGCTGCCTCGTGATGACAAGAAACACTGCAGTCAGACCGCCTGCCTCCAACTTCGAGGTGGCACCCAAGTAATTAGGCTCGGGGCTGAGCAGGAATCAATTAGCTCACAACAGGATTGGAAACAATGCGGGGAGCTGTTTGCCCGGGGAAACTGTCACAGGAGAGGATACGGACGCTTCGGGGATATAGTGTGGGCAGAAGTGAAGGTCTACTTATCCCCTCCAGGAATCGGCATATCTCGAGAGAAAACAAAACCGGTCTGTGAAACCCGACTGGCCTCTCTCCCCCTCTCCAACTACCAAGATGAAGGCCTACTCCCTCTCCATCTCCCTCCTCCTCCAACTCCTCTGCCTCCACCAAGTCGCCGCCCAAAACATCCGGGCCATCTTCCTCTTCAAAGACGTCCTCAAGTCCAACACCACAGCCCTCAAAACCTCTGGCTTCAACACGCTCATCATCTTCGGCATCGGCATCCTCGACAACGGAGACATCAAGTACTACTCCAACACCCCAGGCAGCCAAGATGTCGTCGTCGCCTCGGGGGGCTCCTACGTCGGCGGCGCCGCCCTGGCAGAGAAAGTCCGGTCCTTCAAAACGAACACCACCGGAGTCAACCGCGTCGAGATATCCATGAACTCCCAGCACGTAAAGAACCTCATGTCCCGCCCCGGTCCCGGCGCCGAGACGCCCCTCTACAAGAACTTCGCGGCGCTCAAGGAGGCCTGGACGCTCGACGCAGTCAACAACGACGACGAAGTGCTATATGATGTGGCCAGCACCGTCACCTTCGCCAAGATGCTGGGCAAAATAGGGTACAAATACACGGGCGCGCCGTATACGAACGCAAGGTTCTGGCAGTCCCTCCTGCAGCAGGCGAACAGCGGACTGAAGGAGCCGAACCTGCTGCTGGACAGGATGTACCTGCAGTGCTACGACGGAGGGGCGAATAACAATCCGGCAGGGTGGGCGAATACGTTGGGGATCAAGGTCGTCCCGCTCGTTTGGGTTACGAATGATTCGAAGCCTGTTTACGGGGTCAGTGCCGCGCAGGCGAGGTCGAGGTTTAGCGGGTGGAGTACGAGCCAGAAGAGCGCGCTTGCGGGTGGGGGGTATTGGAATGATTACGATATTGAGAAGATGGGATTGTCGTATAGGGATTACGGAGGGGTGCTGACAAGTGTGTTTCCGTGAGGCAGTTGAGATTAGCGTCATTACAAACTTAGAATCATCCAAAATCCTGTTCCGAATGTCGACTTTGAGAATTGCCTTCTTGGTAAGTGGACTAGTACTGCACCGGCTTTTGGGCTATAGAGGGGGTATGCTACCCTGTGCTGGGGGTATATTGCTTCAATAGAAGAACCCTTTAGGTTTTCCAGAACGGCTTGCACCATTTTATCACGGCGTGCCTAACCTAGATTCAGTCAAGTCGTGCCTCAACGCTAAAGGGATAGGGACCAGCTCGGCGCGGGCAAATGAGGCCTTAAGTAACTACGCTAGGTGATGATCCATTTCGTTAAGCAATGCGTTAAATTAGAGACTGATGTGTAATTTTGCTGTATGCGCTGTTGAGAGCCTTCAAATGTCTTCGCAATATTTGCAGTAACCTCCAAACCGGCAGAGGCGTTCGGCCTCAATCCAAGAGTCCTGCTCGCCGTCACGGTAGCTGTACTCAGTCTTATATCTCTTCCCGTCTTCTTCTTCATCCAACAGATGAAGCGCACCGCGGAAGAAAGAATTTAGTCGATCCGGCAGAACGTCTAATAAATAGTTTCGGGTCAGTTACCAATGTTCGATTATCTTTTCTTGGTGCGTAGTAACTTTGTGTGAACTCCTCCGGGTCATGGATTGTAAGACTTACAGGTCCTCACTTGGTTCAATGTTCGTTTCATAGCTTCCACCTCATCATAATTTTCCTTGTAGAGGTCCCGGATACGCCGCCTCCAATAACCGTAAATGAATCCTTCCAATGCGGTTAGCGCTGAATCGATCTGTTCAAGTTGTTCAGAAAACTCCTTCATCAGCATATCAAGCTCTTGGGCCTTTTACTACTCTTATTCGCTAGACCTGATTCGTTGCACCCTACTGAGCTTGCAGCTCATAATAACAAGTGGCCTATCTTCCCCTGGCAGGTGAAAGACGGTCCAGGGTTCTGATTGCCAGCTATAGTCATCATCATCATCATCATCTTCATCATCATCATCATCATTTCCTTCTTCCCTATATAGGCCAGAAAATGGTACAATGGTTTCTGCATCTGGGTTTATCCTTCCGAGGTAACAGCAAGTATGTCTCATATCGAGTGCTTTAAATGTGAGAAGTCGGATAAGGTCCACAGCAGTAACCCATGGCTCAAGGCGCCTGTCAGACCCGGTGCCGTGGTTGTAGTGAAATAAGCCATGCCAGAATAAATGGGTTTGCGTACCTGCAATATCCAAGAGTCCCAAAATCCCGGGTTCGTTTCGCTCGTCGAATTAGACCTTCCAAAACACCTTGGACGGGGAGCACCCATGCTCTGAGGTATTGCACCAGCAAATGCACTTATCTCGAGCTAAGTACGGTCGGCTGCTGAGCCCCTGCATAACTAACCTAGCGTAGCGCACCGAGGTTTCCAACGCCGTCCGATACCATAAGCGGTCCGATATCTACTTATGCCCTCCTATCGCGGCTAGATAATGCCATCCCGTCGACCCCTTATTAAGCCCTAGTTTCCGTAGGTCCTTAGGCTTTTATTCGAAGAAACTCTTCTCCTCTAACCATGACAGCAATTCTCTGGTCAAAGAATTACGGTATTCACGCCAGACCATAGCTAGAGTTATTCCCTATTGATTATATGCGCAAAGATTGCGAAATCCGTAATAGAAGAAAATAGGAAATTAATCCAATCGCAAACAGGAGTAATGGTATACCGATATATAATTCCTATCGACAGAAATATGCGGTGGGATCCAAGTGCCAGATTTACCAATAGCCTCACATAAATTCGCCGCTTCGGTGTCGAGAACATCCGCCGGATCAATGATCGAAGATGGCTCACCTCGCCCCGGAGCAAACTGGAGTAAGCTTCTTCGTCTTTCTGCAAGTTTGTAGGCAACGACAACCGTACATTCCTCAGACGCTTAATCGAATTATCCACTTCCAAATGGCCACATTACTTCTCTCTTAAATGTAAAAGAACAGCCCGCGGTCATTAAGACATCAACCGCCCGAAGGCAATTAAAATCAATTGCCAAGTCAACTACAATCTGACCCAAGTCATCACCGGAGGAATCGATAAGAGTTATAGCACTTATTTCCAAGAGATTTTCGAGTCCCTATAGCCAATCTACACAGAGATGAAGGGTTATTAGGCCGCCGATTCTCTCCATAGGAAAGCCCGGATCATAACCTATACATTTAATGAGGTCTGTTTCTGATCTCAAGATAATTGCCCGAATAATCGGATATATATCTACTCGGGACTTTGCGCATACATTGCGTTATTAGCGAAAACATAGTATAAAAGGGCAAGGCTCAACGAGCTACGCTAATTCCTGGTCTTTGAAAGTCTATACCGTACAGTATCACTCACCAATAAGGATAGGAAGCACATGTTTGAGTGTAAGTTGGTTATATAGGTGTCGGCAATTTAAAAACCCTTCGGGAGGCATCTCTATTATACTAGAGATGTACTAAGCGATTCGCCGTATATTCTGGATGATTGTCGGTTGTTTCTTACTGTGCCAGAATTTGAGGGCGGCGCTAGCATTTTCGATTGACCTGCGTAGAGTGTGAGTAGTATTTACAAAGTAATATATTAAGCTAGGTTGCCGGAGCGTTGTTAGGGCTTATTATCCCCCGAAGGACTTATTCCCTAAGGTATTAAGGTCAATAAGTATTTGTAGTAACTGTAGAGTTGCGTGCGTAACCGAGTTGTGAGAGACTATAGAATCCAAACCGAGTTCGAAATTTAGAGACTGGTATAGGAAATACTTTTCCTTTGTGTTAATAAAACTACGTAGAACCTTGAGGGTGAATAGATGGCAATTAACCTCTGTATGACCGTTCCTTAACTTATCCCGATTTAAAGGTGACGCATGTCTTTCTTGATAGAAGGAGAAAATTCTACGCTCCGTTTCCTTAAGGAGCTGAATGGCGGCTTTAGGCGAGGTGGCTTGCCGCAGATTCTTTATAGTGTTGTTTATGAACTGGCATACTGGATTAAGATTCCGTGGCATATAATTTTTATAGCTTACCGAGACTCCAAATCCACTGCTCCCAGTTGCGTACTCGACACTTGCAGTAAGAACTCTCCTGAAGAACCAGGCTATCGGCAAGGACATTTCAGCTTTTAGCCTTCGATTCGTCGGTTGACGAATGCCGTAAAATTTATAACCTCGCTGGTGTTTCTGCCGTACTTCCTGGTTATAGTGGAATATTAATCTACCGAACCTAAAATTTGTTGATGAAATGTTGGATTTGCCATTAGCATAGGTGTAAGCCCTCGTGAGGAGAATAAGATAACCCCGACTAACGATTTGCCCGGTTGAAACTGTAGATGACTGTAGCGTGGCATGTAAGGACGGTGACGGGGGGCTTGCTATGCGCGTCTTGGCTAACTCTTCGACTTTCTCCTTAATCTTCTTGATATCCTTGGCCGTCTCTTCGCTCCTGGAAATAATGATAGCCGTGTTAGATGCAATTGTGCGCGTTTCTGCCTGGATTAATGTCATATTCCAATCTAGTCGATGAAATCTTTCTTCAATTAGGCGGTATGTATCATTAAAGCGTTGCTGGAGGGAATCGAGCTTGTCGCGTAACTCCTGGATATCGTGGGCAAAGCTTAGGCGAGGCATCCTCAAGAACTTCGACTGCAGTGCCAATCTTTTTCAGGCGATCATCGCTTCGTACGGCTACCGATAGCGTTGCAACGGGAACCGATGTTTGGAGACTATCGAGAAGTCGTTGTAATGTTTGGCGAAGTGCATCAAGTTTCCCTTGGCGGAACGGGTACACCACTGAACGACCAGCCTCCTCCACCTTCCCCCTCAGAGTTGTCGAATCCGAGGAGCCCCTAAGCTCTACCAACCATTTCTGCATCGCAAGTAGCTCTTCCTCGCTGTCTTTGAGGCATTGCTGAATGCTGGCAACCGATGTCTCTGGCGGTAATTTGGGCAAAAGTTCATGTAATGAGTAGAAAATCGGAATAAGGATCGCAGCATCACGGAATCCATCCTCTATGTCTTTCATCCTGCCTTTGACTGAGCGCAAGTATGAGACGAAGCCATCGCAGACCTGGATGCCGAGAGAAATGATCCCGACGACACTTCCTGCTGTTGAGAGCGGTTCTGACATTTTGGATGTGGCTGCTTCGTGTTTTAAAGTGTTGGGAAAGAAGATGGTTGAAATAGATCAAATATCCGTCCAAGTGCTGAGACCAACACATGGGTTCAATAAGTGTAAGGGAGCAGCACTTGACTGGTGAGGGGAGAAAATGGAGAAAGAATGAGGGTTGTCCGGGTTTATTTAATTATACTTGGCCCGCAACGGCTGTGTGTACTGCGCCTCGGGGAGAGTTGCACAACATATGCGCGAGGTTGCCCTGTCTTGCCGGTGGTGAGTACACACTTGCCAATCACCAGACAAAGATGAAGATGGAGTGTTTGTTGTGTTATATAGGGACCCTCCGGTCGTCTGGCATTTGATTTGAGATTCTTATGATCTCGTC
The DNA here is from genome assembly GCA_033297175.1 of Cladorrhinum sp. PSN332. Classification (NCBI taxonomy): domain Eukaryota; kingdom Fungi; phylum Ascomycota; class Sordariomycetes; order Sordariales; family Podosporaceae; genus Cladorrhinum; species Cladorrhinum sp. PSN332. Next base: position 72,230 of record MU858919.1, read on the forward strand.
TAACAATAAGGAACTTTTGTGAGAAAAAGAGGCTTTGGTTCGAACGTACTGGACAGCTGTCGCATGCCACTTCGATCCTTTGGCATCTACCAAGCTTAGTCAGGCATAAGCCACGCGCTTGGAGTGGCTCCGTCCACAGCCAATCGCCCAAGACCTCCCCCTCGTCAAGCTGTTTCTCTTTTCTCCACCCTCTTACCTTCAAGACCTTCCCTGCCATTAGTGCTCTCTATGCTCCGTACAGGTAGGCATGTATGGCTTCCGGTTTTTTTAACTCTTTAAGGCTATCAAAATATTATTTGATTAAAACTATTAGTTAACGTCTTTAGGACTATATAATATTATTCTAAGTTCCCAAGGAGGGATTCTGGCCTTACGCAGAAGAAAAGGGGCTCGAGAAATGTGCTTCATGCCCGGAGAGCTTCCCGTGTCGGCGGCCTCCTTAGCCAACCACCCTCCAGAATGTCAGTCTTCGGGCACCGAGACCTGCAGGATGATCCTTGGCATGCTGGGTGTCCTGTGTGTGGCCCTGGCACATTGTGTCGGATATGGTCAGCGGGAACAGTATGACACCGGCCACCACAAAACCACCCATTAGTCTGTAGCCTTTAGCTTCATTTTTTTTTCTTCTCTTCTTTTCTTCTTCTTTCCCTCGCTTCCTTTCATGCTCTCTTCCTTTTTTCATCTCTTCCTTCCTCTTTTTTCTTTTGTTTTCTTTGTTTTCTTTTTTTTTCCCTCTCTTTTATTTAATATTGTCATTAATAGGTATATAATCCTTAAGCCTCGTGCCATTGCACTACGCTCACCATGAAAGTGGATACAAGCTGCACTCCCAGAACCATAACTTGCCACCAATTTTGATTGACATACGCTACCAGATATCTATCAAAAGAGAACTGCATCTATCATGTCGTCATGTCATAAATCATAATCATGAGTATCATCCGTCTTCAAGCACTTTTGTCATTTCAGCCCCCAGAGTTTCCTTGGTCAACAATCCCAAAAATAGTACCAGGTTTACTATCAAAGGTTTTTGATTACGACTAGACTAGACTATCTCCTTCACAAACAATCCTCCAAATTACTTTTGGGCACATTGCCCTTCCCTTCAAAATCCATCCACACCTTTCCAGAAAAGCTTCCACTTGTTTCCTCTCAAGGGAAATTGTCATTGTCATTGTCAAACTCAAACGGTTCCTCCTCATCCTCAACCGTCTCCTCCCGGAACCCAGCAAACCCGGCGTCGGGGAAACCAATCACCGGCGGCCCAGGGAACGGCTGCGCAAGCACCGGCACCGGCGCCGGTCCCCTCAGCAGTCCCGCTGCCTCGGTCCCAGAAACCGGAGCAGGCAGAGGCGCAGGCGAAAGCGCAGGGAAATTCGTGGGTCGTGCCGCTGGAAGACTAATTCTTCCACCAACAACAGACAGGATAGCAGCGACCTCAGACGCCCTCGCGTTCGCAATAGCCGAGGCGATGCTCGCGAGGGAGGAGACCCTGACTTGAACAGCCGAAGCGACCAGTGACGGCAGGACGGGAACGATCGGAGCAGGAGCAGGGAGAGGAATGCGAGTAGGTACTGCCGGTGCCGTCGGGAGAGGAAGACGTCCCTGCGCGGCGGTCAAGACGGCGGGCTGGATGGGCGTTTGGCGCGGCGCCTGGGGGATCACAGGGCCGGGTCCCGCGAGGATGGGCGCAGGGACAGGACGAGGCACAGGCGCAGGGATGGGGATAGGGCGAGATTCTTCACCGGGGACCAGCTGGAAAACTGACGTGTCTTCTACCTCTGTGCTGGGTCCGAAGGGGTCAACCAGCTGGAGGTCGTCGGCAGAAAAGGGGAAGGTGGGGCGGGGAGGGAGGCCGAAAGACGGGCGGGTCGTGGGAAAGTTAGGGACTGTTTGGATGCTGAAGATGCCGCCGTCGGCGGGGCGGGGAATAGGGATGAGAGTGTCAACGGCGGGAGGGACGCTGACACGGGGAGGAGTTGGAGGTGGCCGGACGAAGGGCGGGATAGCTTGCCGCCCCTCGAGTTGAACGTTCGCGGCAGGAGGGACAGTTGGGAACCCTGGGAGAGGGGGCCGGAGAATCTGAGGGGCTGGGGCCGCCAGAGCGAGAGGAAGAACGGCGATAAAGATGATGGGCTTCATTATTAAGGCTTTGTTCGAGTCAGAGTCCTCGAGGAGGATATAGAGCCAAGGCAAGAGTTCAACTTGAGGGACACCATAGGTTTTTATATCGACTTGGCGTTCTCCAAGTATACCCCCTCGCTTCCCTCATAGATGGATGCATCCAACATGAGTGGTTGATCTCCGAATTCTTGACCAAGGCCATAACAGTCTTGTTGGGAGGTCAACCGGGGACATGTGAGACAAGAGCCCGGAGCTACGCAATCCAAAGCTTGATTTTGGAATGTCCATGTCTCATTTAAACTGCCAGCGTTTCTCGTTCCTGGCTTACAAGACAATATTAATTAGCGGGAGTTCCCGCCTGATTCCCGCCTGGAACAAAGACGTTCATCTCGACCCGGGGGCAATTGTGAAGAAGCGACTTTAGGTCCGATACGTCGGTTGCGGTTCACGAATTCGTTTGAGGAGAATCGGCGTCCGAAAGGAATGAGCTCTGTTGGTTTTAGGTAAAGCGTGCTAGGTGCAAGGTTGTGCCGGTGGTATCGTAACGGGCGGAAATTTCTTCGTTCAGGAAGGCAACAAATGTCATGACGAGGTGCACCATCAGCGAGATTGTGATAAGATCAGGGAAGCGTCATTCTCAGCTAAATTGACCGAGCCATTGCGTCCCGCACATGGTCCCCCGAGGAGAACTCACGCGGCCGGCCTGTCTGTGCTCAGAAATGACTTCATCATTTTGAACCTGTTTGGCTTGAAAATCATTGGTATAAGAAGGTGCATTTGTTTCGTGATTGTCATTAAGTCTTGAGGATCCAAACTTCATCATCAACCGTCAATTATATATATATACATCATCCAAATCCGACTCTCTGCCTCTTAAACGGCGGACGAGATGGTTTTCCAATTCCCCGAGAACTATTTCTCCACCGATCCCAACTTCACCACCCTGTTTCGTCTCCTCGATGACTTCAACACCTATTCCAACGAAGTCCAATCCGAGGAAGCCGCTCACCAAAGCCGTCCCTCCGGAAGACACCGCCGCGGTCCCCGCCCGCGGTTCGATATCCGAGAAACCCGTGACAACTATGAGCTGTACGGCGAGCTTCCCGGTGTCGACCGCAGAGATGTTCATGTCGAATTAACCCAAGAAAACGTCCTCCTCATTAGCGGGCACGTCGAGAGACCCTACGACAAACCGCCGGCCAAACCCACCACCACCACCACTGAACCACCAAAGAAAGGAGAGAGCCCTGAAGGGAAAAAGAAATGTGACGAATGTGTCTGCCCCGAGGGCGAATCATGCCAAGACTGCGTCAAGGCGAGCTGCGAGTGCCACGAGGGCAAGAAGTGCGACTTGTGCGGGATGGATAAATGTGAGCGACATCTCAAAGGAGGCGATCCCGACGCGACGGTGCGGTATTTGCAGAAGGAACGGTTCGTCGGGGACTTTGCGCGCGAATTCGCTTTCCCGGGCCCGTTGCAGGAGTTTGACATCTATGCGAGCTTGGAGAGTGGTATCTTGAAGGTTGTGGTGCCGAAACAGAAGCCAAGCACAAAGAGCAGAAAGATCGAGGTGAAGTAGAGTGGGAATATGAGAGAGATAGGATGCGGTCCTGTATATATGACGCCAAGGAGTGGTGTGTTGATTGTTAAGAAATTGCGTATTGTGTTCCCCTTAGTACTTGGATCTTGATCGTGATCTGGTAGTATATACCCGAGTCGGCGTTGTCACGGTCCTCACTTGCACACTCCGGCTTCGGCTTCTGCTCGGTCTTCCGCGGCTGGGGTGTCGGTGATGGTGATGATGGTGATGAGATCCTCTGCTTCGGCTCCGGTGGTTGCTCATGGTCTCCTCATGGTAGTAACTTGGCCGCTTCTTTCGCTGGGACAGGCAGCGGATAAGCCAGAGAATAAGAAGAATGGCGACAATGGCACCAATTACGATGCCTGCGATTTCACCACCGCTGAGTCCCCCGTCGCCGCCGCCACCACCAGAGTTGCTAGAGGTGACAACAACCGTCGTTGGCTGGGAGGTTCCAGCCACAATAGTTGTTTCTGCTATAACAGCTGTTTGTGTTGCACCAAGCCAGACTGTTGTGGCGGCGGGACCGGAGATGTAAATGGTTGTCGCCTGACGGACATCGAGTTCTGGGAGGAAGGGCGCCATCTTTTCCGGTCGGCAGTGGAAGGAAGTGAAACAGAAATGTCCCGTATTACGGCTGTATACATGTAATTATGTACGAGAGGGACTAAGATAGAGAGAGACACGCACGCAGGCTGATTCTATATAATTTCCACCAAATGCATTTTATCAGGTTTTTGGTCCTGCATCATCGTCGTCTGCTTCCTCTCTTGGTTGGTGTCTTCAGTGATGATGTCATTGACGACCATCAGGATGCAGGGGGATGTGCGAGTGGGGCCGGTCGCACTGCCAATAAAAACATGGAAGACAACAAATTGCAACACTCGGTGATTGATTGGAGATGCTCAAAATGGGCGGTGGCTGCGTGGCTGGGGTCGCCGTTACGGGTGGTGCTTAACCTCTGGCAGCCACGGCTTCCCCAAGTTGCCGGTTCCTCATTGTGTGCGTATCCTGTGACTGCGTGCTGGAATTGCGCGTCACGTCTTTGCCAAATTCTGACACTTAGCGCCATGTCCAGGGGCGGGTCGTGCCCAGATTCAGAACCCCACTTTCCTGGCACAATCCCACTGTTAGTGACCAGCAATTTGTGTCATACAAAATTGATCCTCTCGATCACCCTCTCTAACAGCTTCCTGTGTCTTCCGTCTAAAGGTTGCAGAGAGCCGGATTTGTGCATTGCATAAAAAGCACAACTCAACACAGACCCGCGTATGTAAGACTACTTCCAGTATGAGGAATTCATCTTCTCTTGTTGAATCACAGTCATGACCTGGAAAAAAAAACTGGAACCACAACAGCTCATTGATGAACGTTCTCATGGATCCTTCTTACAAGCTTTGATCGGGAATTTGATGCAGACCACTGCCGAGAAACCGTCATCCTCAGGCATTCCCCGTGATGAAAGCCCCCGAATTGATTGATATGCAATGCAACCCTTGATGGTATGTATAGGCCAGTCTTGAATCGAGGTTGTCTTTCTGAAGATGGCCTACTGGGTGTTAGACAAATGCCAGTTTGTTCATGAGGTGCATAGGAGATAACTTTCAAGACCACATTGCCCATGGATTCCCTGGCTCTGGTGGAATGACGGCGGGCCAAATGGGACGTTTCGAACATCATTGGTAAGAAGGATAGGTCTATCCTTTCCGTTGGAAAGCCACAACAAGTGATCTGTTGGCATGTGTAGAAGTCCTAGCGTCTGCAATAGCTGGCGGCTCTGTGGCGGAACACGATTCAGGTCCAGGACCGCGGCCCGAATTTTCATAGGGAAATCGTTGTGTCTCGGTGTGTGGTGACTAGGAAAGCAGGGCGTCACCATGTTTCGTTTTTTCTTTTAGGATGAGAATTTGATGATTTTGTGAGTCTTCCAAGCGACCGTGCCTACAAGTAATCTCGGCTTTGGCGGCTTCTTGACGGATGTCTTAAAGTTACCAGTGACTTACACGCCACCAGCCATGAGACTGAACCTTCATGTAACCTAAATGCGCTCTCCCACCCGGCCAAGTAAAATCGACAACAAAGTCGTGAGCTGAAAAACCTAGCCCGGCCCGACTTGCTTGCACGCTGTTCAGTCGAGGCAGGCCGCAGTTAATTTATATCCATAGAGTCAATATATCTTCCTCTTTGTGCTCTGCTCGGGTCGAGTCCTCTCTGGAAAAAGCGTCTTCAGTATCCTTGCAGGGTTTATTACACCACTTATGCGCCACACTGCTTTTTGACCTTTCCAAACTAGAACCTCATCGACAGTCCAGGTATAACAATGTCACCTCGAACCTTGCTGGCGCGGTTCTCTTAGTATTTGAGGGGCTCTACTTTTCTTCGAAGGGCAGTCAATTGCACGTTCAAGACGGCATGTGTGCTTTCAAAAAAAGGCCTGCTAATTCTCAGCAAGGCGAAGGCGTACTTGCCAGAAAGGTATGCCACAAAAAATGATCAAGGGGCGACTGGATTTGTTATGCATTCACTATATTCCATTCTTTCCAAGACGAGGATATTAAAATCGCAAAGTGAGCTGATACTTTTACTGCCGTCCACAGCATTTGAATCGGTTCAGCTGAACAATGTTGGCGTTCCAGATGTTCAACCACATTTCTCAGCCGCGCTCTCAAAACCAATATCCGTCCGTCAATCACCGACGCCAATCCAATCGCAAAGCAACCCGTCCTGCCCGTCCTGCAGTATTCAGGGACAAATGCCAGCCACATCCAGGGACGAAACACAGCAGAGCGCTTAGACCTCCTCTTTTTGTTTTTTTGCACCATGTAAAAAATAAAAAGGGGGCAGCCATCACCCGCAAAAGAGGGATTTATCTCTCTTTGCCTTTCTCCTTTCCTGCACGTATTTTTCTTTAAAAGAACAGGTAATCATTGGGATACACATCGCAATGACGGCCAACACCCCAACGACAGGACCAGGCGTCCCCTTCCTCCTCACAAAGGAAGGCCTGACAGTCGACATCAAACCCTACACCGGCCTCACCTACCACGCCACAAACTACGAGCCCGTCTGCGGCGCCCTCGGCACCAACCAGACCCTCTTCTCCTCCCCGAAAAACATCGGCGACAAGTGCATCTCTTCCCTCGCTTCCTTCGTTGATAGCTCAACGACTCAAAATGTCGCAATCTACGACCCGGCAACCGGCAAACACCTTCCCACCGGACGCGTCGGCGCCGGCGCGGAAACCTGTCTCTGCTTCGCTTTGTCTGGTCAAGGAGCCAGCAAAGATGTTGACGGAGCACTGTGTCTCTGGTCCGACGGCGAGGGAAAAGGTCTGCAGTTTGGAATAAACGGGAACTTGGCAGTCAAGGCGCTGGGCTTGGCGGGGAGTTATGGTCTGGTGAATAACAGGAGCCTGCCGAGCTGTACGTTGAATGATGTGAGCAAGCTGAAGGCCAGCTGGTCGGCTACGGCGCTGGCGGCACCTGCTGTCGCTACTGGGGTTGTTGTTGGGGGAAATGGGACAGGTGAGTTCACATCCCTCCTCTCCGCCGAGTTTGTCACGAGATGGACGACGTGAGGACGCTAACTCCAAGGCGCACAGGAAACGGCACAGACACAGGGACGGGGGGCAGTAAGACGGGTCTAATTGCCGGGGGGTCCGGGGGAGGCGCTTTGCTGATCATTGTTTTGCTGGTCTTGTTTTGTTGTTGCGCGGGCGGAGATGGGAAGAAGGCCAAGTACAAGACTTCGGCGTTCGATATTCATGACGGAAGGTGGTTGGGTGTGCCCACGAGGCAGCGGGTGTAGGTCGCAATCAGACAATGGGCGTGTGAGCTGTTGGAGAGGGGAGGTGTGTATCGATATAAATGTAATATAATATGTAATGGTATGAATATGATGTTGAGCTTTGTCGATCGTTCTAGACCCCCCTTTACCCCTGAACGGGGTCGACCCACTATTACATTGATGTATTGATCGACTGCCGCTCTCGCATTGCCATTTACAAATTCAAATTTTGACGCCCACTCTTTCAGCGTTTGAGTTGAAGCTACCTTTGAAAACCAGTGAGTCAGATTGGTCAGTTCGTACCTGAAGTCGGTGGCGTCTTTTGGCGTTTCCTGACTTGAACTGTCCAGAGCACCCAGGCAACCCCAAGGCTTGAAGGCCTGGATCAACCCGTGACATCCACCTCACAAACAACCCCTACGCATTCCTGATCATCAGGTTTCCTGCATGTGCATGTAGCAACGAAAAAGGCCAGGTGAAGTCAGAATGATTACTACATCCAGCTTACCAAACAATCCTCTGGATCTGGCCATCCCTCAGCTCAGTGCAACCTGATCTCCAAGTGCCCGGCTGAGCCGCAAACGCCCGCCGTCACGGTCCCAATCCAAAACCCGGATTCCAGACGTACCTCTCTCAAAAGATCAAGATTCCGGGAAGCGGCACGGGTTGTCACCCTTCATCTACCCCAGTGGGGGCCGTCCATAAAGAAAAGTGGCCGCAAAGCGGCGAGGGAGCGCTTACGCGGTAAACGCCAACCCTACCCTACCCTACCTCTCCGCAAGAAAGTAAGCAGCCCAAAAATGCGGCGAAGTGCGGCCCAGGAAAGAAACGCCATCTTCACCTCCAAAGGCTCGATTGCCGGGTGAAGCCACACATCATTTCTTCCAGCTCACTAGTGTGCGTGTAAGGATCTTTCCTTTTTACCCTTTTTGTTCCTTCAAATTGCCCACTTTGGGTGCGCATAAGCGGTGTAACGAAGCCACTCTGGGTTTTGAGGACAGGGGTGGCACGAACGGCAGGTGTAACAGTAGGCGGCCACGTTTAATCTGATGTGAGAGGGAAAGGAAAGAAGAAAAAAAACACGCCGATCGACTTCCTGACTGACCTACACAATTGAAAGAAAACCTGCAGGGACGCTGCACAGCAACATGAGCAGTAATAATGGAACCCCACACCAACCAACCACACCACGCCTCAAATTCGGTCGCACTGCCGAATGAAGAGATGAGAGTAATGCAGTTGGTGAGGGCAAGAGATGAGATGATGATTTGCAACGAGGATGATATTGATTAACAATAAGCAATAAAAGCTACTTAGATAGTCGTTAAGTTGTGTGTGATGAGTATCCCATGACTGGAATCTCACCCCCACAGGGTTTGTTTGTTGTGTCATCATCCAGCCAGTAAAGTAATGCTGCACCGTTGAAGATCATCCCAATCCGGTTCCCAAGCCCAGTGTCCTCAAGAGCCCCATGCTCCAAACCAAATGCTTTGCGCCCGATGGCCTCTTTTCCGCGTACAAATTCACACAAATGTTGTTCGTCATCGTAAACGAGGGTATCCAAATAGAGAAAACAACCAAGAAACCAAAATCGTGAGTACAAAAGAAAACATACAAAAAAAAAAAAAAAAAAAAAAAAAAGTAAATGTTTTTTTTGTTACATAGGCGAAGGCGACGCCCTCTCAACGTGTGCCCTCCCCTCCCTCGTCAAATCTTCCATGCTGGTGCTCTCCTCCTTCGGGCCGCTCTTTACCCACTTTCCAACAGTTGACTGCCTGCCCATACCCCCATGGTACTGTCCATGGGAGTTGCTATGTCCATGGTGAGAGAATCCGTGGTGCTTACCATCGGTAATCTCCACAATGCTGAGTCTTCTCTTTCCCCTCAACCACGCAGGCAAGCTTAGCATTATCGTTGCCCACAGAGACTTGCATGCTGCCCACGATGTCACAATGTAAATAATGCCGTTCCAAAACCCTTGAAGCGGAAGCACGAATGCAGTCGCAAAAGAAAGTGCCCTCGACACCTCGCCGCGGTTGATCAAACTGTATACTCGGTTCCCAGAGGATGGGATCCACGTAATCAGAAGCGCACTAAAGAAGAGGATAGCGCATTTGGTATAGGACCAGGTGGCGTTGTTAGTCTCGTAGTTGCGGCGGCGTGTGTGGACGTTGGCAGATGCGGTTGCCGGGGCAGTGTTGCTCATTTCTGCGTTGCTCATTACTCGGGCGCGCTTAGGTTGCTGAATGTTATTGCTTTGAACAGAAGTGAGGGTTGTTGGGCTCTCCCCTGCCTCGAGGTCGTCATCCATCGAGGAACGAGGGTTTGCGTTGGTATCGGCCGAGATGGTAACCGAATACGAGACATTGGGATCCCTGGTAGGAGCTGGCGCGTTGGATATCACTCCTGATATGGCTGCCGGTGTTGGCGACTGGATGATTTCGGTTGTTTGCACTACTTCGGTTGTCTTGTAGTTGAAGGCGGGAGAGAACTCATTGGTAGGTGAGAATGGTTCGGAGCCAACGTACGTTCCTGTACCTGTTGCTGTCGCAGATGAACTGAAGTTGAGCATCTTCCGACGCTTGCGATATATCTCCCTGCCAGCGCGGACGTAGATAAACATTGTTGTCAGGATGGCAAGCCAAACGGGGCCGTAGAAGAGGGCGATACGGTACACATCCCACTCGGTCTTGACCCAACACCACAGTAGGGCATTCCCGTACGGCCGTCCTGCAGTTGGTGTCGAGATAAAAATGAAGGTGAAGCCCGGGATGAATGGAATACCATAGCAGCAGATGAAATAAGCAATTTCCATCCTTCTTAACATCCTGGCGTCGTACTTGTGGTAGAAGGTGAGCCAAACGTTTATTGCCATGGCGAGGGCCCAATATGCGTCGCCCTGCATGAAGCTGCCTCAAAAGTTAGTATTCGCGGAGAACAAAATGTGAAAGGACAACTGACACTTGAATAAGAAATGCTTGGAGTTGGCAGCCAAATGAGTCGTCATTCAGCGTAAAGCTTCTCGTCATGAGCGTTGCAACGTTGGTCAACATGTTTCCGAAGGTTGCGTAAAAGACCATCCTGTTAATGGCACGCTGGCGAAAGGCGTCTGAGCAGGAGAAGGTGGCGAGGACAAAGACACATCCTATCAAGGATATGGCAGAACATCCTCTCTCGATGGCGACGATGAGGTCGGTATCATGTTCTGAAAGGGACTTCATGGCTGTGTTGTGGCCTGTGGTATCGTCTCGGGGATCGTTGATGGAACTCAAGGATGACACCCACACTCATGGGAGCGTCACAGGCGGGGCGGGATCCCGCATATGTAGGGTTCCGTCGATTCGGCACTCGAAGAAAAGGCTGTCTCGCGAGGACCTTCTGCGCCGAGCGGCCCGGATGCGCAAAAGTGGGAGGTGCGCGGAAGACAAAAAGGAGTGTATGGGGTGAAAATAGAGTTGGAAGAAGAAATATTGATTCCACGATGGCCAAGCTGACGCTTATGAGAGATGTGAGGGGCTGAGGATAATCTGCGCCGGACCGGGGTGAGAGGAGCAGTAACCAGGAACCAAATTCGGGAGGTTGCCTGTTGAAAGATGGCATGGAGGGCTTGCCATTGGTCGTCCGCTGGGGTGTTCAGAAGCATCCGGACCAAACATTGGCTGATCTGACACCCAAGGAAGAGGTACCTAGGTACTTCCACATCCGCACCAAGTTCGACGTTTGTCTTCCGTACCCTCGAGCCTTTTCGTCGTCCGAGTCCCTTGGCCCAGCAGCTAGTCAACCCTTTCCTGGTCACAGAAGACCTCGCGTCTGCAGCTAAGAGCGCCACCAGCTTCCTTGATGCGACGCCAAGCCCTTTGAACCCGGAGTGAGCACACCCCCACGAATAACCAGGTTAGAAAAATCGTCTGATATTCAGTCGGTGGCTGCTTCTACCCATCCCTCCCCTCCCATATCGGCGGCGAAACCGGGATACACAGCGCGTACGGTTTTGAGATGTCGGCATGAGAGATGGCGTCAAGCCTGTCAGAGGCATGCAGGCTGGGTGCTTGGCGGATGCCGACTTCATACTCACCCAGACGGCTTCAGAGATCCAGTCGAGTCTGTAAATGCGTGTAAAAGCCAGCTCTTCGGACTCGGGAATCGTTGGTTGTCTTGGGCCTCGACATTGCGTTGATGAACGGAGTCGCTAATTAGCTGCCCCGACCGTTATACACCAGGGTTCCCCAGATAATAGACGATGACAGCCAAAACGATTGGGCGGACCAGAATTTGGAGCGGGAAAGAAAGAGATGAATCGACTTGGCCAAACTGGGCGACATGATGGCTAGCGGCCCCGCTAGTCCTCCCGCACCCTGGAGTCAGATGTGCACATTTCCGATTCCAGAACACAACCTTTGCTACTGCAAGTAGAGGATGCCGAGTTCTGCATCTTCTTATCCTTGAGGCGTCTGAGCTAAACTGCATTCATGTGAGCCTCTACTAAGCGACCGCAGGAGTGGTGGTTGACACAGGCAGGCAGCCAGATTTCTCCAACCACAACAGGCTCATCGTAAACCAGACTGACGATGATGTGTTCGGGCTGATGGTTGATAGAATCTTTGTTGGGAGGAGGGGAGCCGAACCTGGAGGTAGCTGAAGCTGCGCACTGACGGTGATAGTTCAGGTAAAAGTTGGCATTTCGCAACCTCTCGTGTACGTACTTGCATGGGAATCTGGCTCTCAAACGACACCATTGAACTCGCACGGTCGGCGCACAGACCAAACGGCCTGTCTTCCACAAGGAGGAGGAGCCGGGGTGGGCGGGCCAGCCCATGTGGTCTCCCACGAGTTAAAGAAAATGTCTCACCGCCATTGACCAAAAAGAATGATTCAAGCCCCTCGATTGCGTCAATGCGGCTGCCGCAGATGCAAGTGACGATGCCTTTCAGGCCTGATCAAGCCTCAATGTTCCTTTTGCGGAGCAAATAGTGTCCATGGTTGCCGCATGCCGAGATCCGGGCGTTTACTACCAAAGATCCTGAAGTTGACAAGAGCAGTCGAAAGCGCGCAAAATTGGAAAGATGGTGGCTTGGTAAGCGCTGAAAAATGGAGAAATACTGCAGCTGAGTGCAGTGGTCATTGGACAAATCCCGTTGACTGCAGCTGCAGAGTAATCTGTTATTGATTATCTGCCTTGAGAGGAGCAGAGAACAGAGATGCGACTGCGCCCCGAACGGGCTTTCCGAGGCACAGGGCTGGACACCAAGTGCAGTATGTACATACGTACATACATGTACCAAGTGGTGTCGAGTGGGCGGAGGGAAAGTTCCATGATTCCACCTTGACCAGCCGTTCATCTCCTTCGATCGGAGACCGAAAAGTATTGTGCAACGGCGACAGGGCGCGCGCCACGGGCTTGCAATTTCGTCGATTGGGGATGCGAAATGCAACCAAGGTTGTCGAGACCTAGTGTATTTCGAGGAGTGCGAATTGACGTTGCAATTTTCCATCGTTTGTCTTGGTTTTCTGGGGTTGAAGGCGCCGTGATCTTGAAATTGGTGGGGATGAGTGGATGATGGGATGGGATCTGCCAAGGTGCACGGACTGAACTGGCCTCGAGTGGATCCTGTCAAACTGAACCACGTGCATGGGAAAGCCTGGTGGGGCAAGACCATTGCTCCACCATGTGTGGACCTCTCTGGGAAGCGACGGCATTCGACCACCGGGTTTTTTGTTGTCTTTTTTTCTTTCTTTTTTTTTCTTTTTTTTTTTCTTTTCCCGATCTCAACAAACCGCTACTGCAGAGCTAGTTCACACTGCCGGCTACACCATTGCTCGACAGAATTTGGTTCACAGTTCCTACTTCAATCTTGTTTTCCAGATTTGGCCACTTCGCCGTTGGGCAGATTAGCTCTCCCAGGTTTTGTAGCAATAACAGCGCTATTATGCGTCGGATGGGCCATGTCCAAGAAAGCTTGCCTGAAGGTCCTCACTGGTTCCTGGCGTGCCTGCATGGCACAGTCACATCGCCGAGACCTATCCGAACCCTCTCCGCCGCCGCTCAACAGTCTTTGAATAATCAATATCGAGTGTCCATACGCATCCAACATCTTGATCCTCTTTCTGAGAGTCTCAAGCAACCCACTACCGTTCAATTGAACCAAGTCCCGAGACCTAATGCAAAGCACCCTTGCCTAAAGATTCCTGGGCGCGTCCGTTCGCCCCTACGGCCCGCTGCCAGCTTTGTTGATTGGGACAACCCCCGCTTCTGCAGTGAAACAGTCGACGCCGTCCCTCTTTTAGACCTTCAGCACTCACCTGAAGCGGCACCGCGACACTACTGTACCTTAGTGTAGTGCAGTCCGGACCAACACACGAACCAATTCCAAGCGATGTGATGTCTCCATCTCATGTTGCATATCTCTGACTCCCAAGAATACCAGTAAAACATATAGCCTCTGGGCTTTAGCACCTCCATGTGTGAATGCCTGTCCCCGCCAAGTGACGTGCATTGTTAGTCAGGTACTCCATGGCTTCCAGAGGCTAGCTCCTGTCAATGTCCGAGCATCTGCGAGTTTGGAACTCTCGGGAAGAAACTGAACTCCGAGGATCCGACAAGCTTCCTTTTACTTTGAAATATTCCGAGTCTTCGGGGTCACTCACTCTTGGCTCTTGCAGAGCAATATCAACACCCTAACCCAGGAACTCGTCAGTGCGGTTGGGAATGATCTCGCCTAGCTGAAGTCTCGCATAGCTGAAGTCTCGCAGATAACTGTCCCAACTATCAACGTGCTATCTGGGGCAACTGAATTGCCACCTGACTTCAAGCTTTCAAAGCGGCTTGAACCTGTTTTCAATCTCACGGGTCAGGGCAGCTCCTGCTGCCGTCCCGTTCAGCCCGACATGTCATATCTTCAAGTGATACGTAGGTATGCAGGAGGGCTTTCAAGCAATGGCCGAAGGGCGATGATAGGAGTCAACCGAATTAGTGCCTGCGGTTGTTCCAATTTGAACAATATTACGCTATCAATTTCTGTGAAGTATTTCGTCTGCACCCGCCTTGAAGCAAGCTTCCGAGCCCCTGACTCCTGACTCCTGCCTCCTGACTCCTGCCTCCTGACTCCTGCCTCCTGACTCCTGCCTCCTGACTCCTGCCTCCTGACTCCTGACTTAGGGCTCAGGAGTAACGCACGTCAACATATGTGAATAATATGTCATGTCTTAGTGGCTTTAGGAACGGCAACCGATGAGGCTTGAGCGAGGGGCCAGGACCTTTCTCGGCTTCCCGCTCTGGTATCTTGTGGTTGCAAATCTCCGGAATCTGCTCGGGGCAGTAACCAGATATGGCTACTTAAGTAGTATGCGCAAAGAAGCGGGCATCTAGATGGGCCGGTGACGGGCCATGTCTGCATTTGCCTCTCCAGTCCGACTCCACAGGTACATACCTTCAAGGCATATTGCGCATTCGGACCACCAAATCATGCTACTTACTCGAAAGGAGGACCAAATGACATAAGATCCCCAAAGGTATCACTGGGAATCAGAGATTAAGATGAACACGCGCGTGTGTAAAACTCTGACCGCTGATCAGAGAGAGTATATCAAGCGTAGTGTGAGGAAAAGGTGAAGGAGGCATTTAGGTTCAGGCCCCGAAACACGTCTTCCAAAAACAGAAGCTTCTTCTAAATTTCGTTCTCCTGCGCCTTATCTGGGCCGCTTCACCACTACCTCAAACAGCAGTAATACGCTCCACTGTGCCTCCAGGTAGACAACACTCGCGTTCATAGGTGTGTAGCTGGGTCCTAAAGATTCCATTCGAAAACCAGTCTCTCCTCACATCTTCCCACACGCCTAAGGCACCATATCGTCATTACCTGCAGATTGCGGCATAAATGCATGTATATGTATTAGGAAGGTCTCAAAGTCAAATTTCAGAAGATTAGGTAAATTTAGCTCTTTGGTATATCTAGGCGCCCATTGGTAACATGGTCATGAATGCCCTGAGTGATCAAGACGAGGTGACATTCATCCATGTACCATAGAATGACGCCCTTGAGGCTGTGACGTGCGTGACGGAGTGGATAACGACGCTATATATCCTGAAAATACTAAAGCACCCTCCAGTTATCACGATGCGATCCGTATTGCTGTGCCCAGGTACCTACCTCCATTGACATTCAACCGCGATTATATCCTTTTCTGTTTCATGAACCGTCCGGCTCTCCCCTGCTGGCGGCGAATCACCCTCCGAAACTGTAGATCGTTCTTTTGACTGTGATAATAATTACCTACCAACTAGTAGAAACGGATTCTGCTGAGAGGCGCTGAGCCTCCGTGACAACGCTGTCCGGTATATTGAAGTGATTGACTCTGGAAGGTTATGTGTGTTTTTTTTTCTATAAACTGCTTCAAAAGATTCCCTGTTACGAAGCATTCTGACAACTTATGGAAGTCTACATAGATCACGATATCAGTCCTCTGTAACCTGGCGAGATTCCTAACCGCTTCATTCATATTGTTGGGGCCAGCTGGATTTGCAGAGCTGATAAAGGGTCGCTTCTCTAAATCAGCTAAACCATGCTTGACTAGAGCTTTCGGTACTGATGCTAACTCAAACATTGCTTACACACTAACATAACCTGAAATTGAGTTCCGGTTCCTCGAGCGTGAGATGCGACGCAGACTCATTCCACCGATGTACCTAGACATAAATTGGGCGTCATGCAAGGGCTCATACAAGTTGCCATCTGCAGAGGAGACACTGGCAGCCTCAAAGCTGTAATCAGGAACTTGAGTATTAGTGCGTTCAACGGAGAATCTGAAGTCTCGAACCAAACGGACCCGAAGTTCAAGAGTTCTTAAGGCCTTCAAGGTCATTGAAGTCAAGGTAAAACCTTGGGGGCCACGACTGGAAGTTGTTACACATTCATCTTGACTATTTGAAAGGATTATTAGATGGCATTAATCCACCGAATATCTCGCTCAAAAGTACCTTGCAGTTGCTTAATAGAGGCTTCCGGCCACGGGATGTTGGCGATTTCTTTGCTCGTTCAAGTTGTGGAAGATTTGTTTTGTCCATGTGGTTCCTGTCTTTGGGAGCTTCCTGTGACCTTTCGAGTTCCAGGCTTCTTCCTTTGACATGGGAAGATGATTTACCCCCAAAACTTTGGAGGCATGTCTTGAACCCAGAAGCCAAGCACACACCGGAACTTCTTCGGAACCCTGCGCATGACGGTGTGGTTCTGTCATTAATTAGCAACCCCCGAATTGCCACCGTTCGTATTGGTGGGCAGCTAGGCATGGTCGTAGTGCACGGATAAATACGGATATGTAGAAGGCCTTATCATAGTGTCCATGCCTGACGACAGTGGTGTCTTCGACCTCCGAGACCGGAACCGACCATGACGGCCTCATTTTGGGCTGCCATCGCCCAATGGTGGGACGCGGATGGCCCACTTGGGTTCATGTGTTGTGGTTGTGCATGCAAGCTTTGGTCTCTGTCAATCCAACCCTAGGTATGACACAATTTGACGGGTAATGATGATGGTCGTTCTGTGTGACTGCTTCGGGTTCCGATAATCAGGATCCCCAGCCCCTTGGGTCTCAACAAAAGGCAAATACAAAACATTTGAAATCCCAAATAGAGTCACGGGGCCATTCTGGCATAAATATTTCCTGGTTGGTGCATGGATCGTCCCGCTCTCGGAGGTTTGCACCGGATGGTTGCACCCCTTGCACACAATTGACTGATCAATATTGCCAAGCGATGCCTGAGGAAAAAGTTCGGGTGAAACAAGATTCTCTGACCAATGGTGTCGCACTGGTTGGTTGGACGCATTTGAAGGTCGGGAACGAACCCGTGATCGTCGTTCATGGTGGCCTTCATTTCTATAGGTCTGTCAACCACGCAGGGCCGTCCCAGGACCCCTCCAGAACACAACCAGTCACCCACCACCACGCAGACAGCCAGCAGAATCGACCCAATCGACCCCAGCCCTGCAGGTACCGATTGCAACCTTTGAGCGCCAAGAAGGAAACATTTTGCGGGGGAGATTAGCGAGCCGTTTGCGCGGTTGCGCCCGAGTTGTCGGATCCGCAGCCGGGAGATCCCGATTTAGAACTTGATAAGCCCCAGCTTTCTGTTGATCTTGTCTCCATCTCCAGACTCCAGCGGCTTGTTTACTCTTCCACATTGATGGAAAATATCCATCTCTACCTAACCCTGACTGGTGCTGCCTGACACCACCCCAAAAGACAAAACAACGCCGAGCTTCCCGAGCGCCCCGAGACTCTTTCCCCCCGCCCAAGTCGAAACCTGACCAGTGTCGTGATTGCCGCTTCGCTTGCGTCGCTTCCATGTTGCATCGTGCTGCAGTCGTGCTGCAACAGTCCCGGTGATGTCATGTTCCATGTGTTCGAAACCCGGGTTCATTCTGCCGCGAAAATTTCAATTAATCACTTCATCGTCAATTAATCGAGTAATACCGACGGATGCAGGCGGGGCGCCCAATTTGGGCTTGCCATCAGGAATTCCATGGAATCGTCCGCAGAAGTTCTTTACGCCTTCTGTTCTCGGCCTGGTGCATGCGGGGGGGACATTTCGGTTGGGAAGCCCGATGGTGGCTGTGAGAGCATGCAGCTTCCCACTATCATATGACTAGGGGCAGCGGGCTGCTCGAGTGTGCTCGAGTCTCGCCCGGGAGCAGAAGAGGTGTTTTTTTTGAAGGTCAGATGGCCTGCAAAAACCTTCTAATGTTCCAAAATCAGTTGTGGAAGGGTCGATAGAGGCGGGGCCCCCGCGGGGGATACGGGGGACCAACTGGGAAACGCGTGGGGGGTGTCGATCCAGGGTGCCCCGCCCTGCATTGTGGGTGTCACCTACCTGGCAGCGGGGGCGTGCCTGCCTAAGGCGGCGTGGACGCGTCGCGGAATTTGACAATTGCATCCGCATTTTTTATTTTTATTTATTTTTATTTAATTTTTTATGGGGTTTGGTTGCACGACTCCGACGGTTTCCACAGTGTGTCTAAGTAAGTAATGAAAATTGTGGAATAAGCGGAGCATCTGTGGGAGCGTCCGTGGCAATCGCGGCGCAGAGGATATTGGGCGTGTCTCTTTGGGTGGTATTTTGTGACTTTGTATGACAGGTTCTCCGAGGTCCCAGCCATCCTCCCCCCCCCCATTGCCCAAAATCGCAAAATCCCCCCCCAAAAACAACTGCCAGCCAAGGCCTGCCAGATCCCGTGGCTGGAGTACCAAGCGAACAAGCGGTGAGCTATTTTATGCAGCAATTTTCCCGGTCGCCCCTGCAGATGGAAATGTGGAAATGTGGAAATGTTGGGACGGCAAGCAAGGTCAGCTGAGTCCCATCGAGAACACCGGGGCTCCCTCTGACCCTTTCACGCTCGCGCCCCCCGGGCCGTCCTCTGTGTTGCCATGACGTTGGCTCCTCGCTCTTTTCCGAGTTTCGGAACACATTCACCGACCCCAAAAGCAGACCTTCATCTTCATCCTTTGAACTTTTCCCCTCTCTCTGTCTTGAAACATCTTCAAAAAGAATTAACAACAGTCTTTCCACATACCGACAAACTGGCGTTGCTCCCGCTTACACCACCACCACTCCCACCACCACCGCCAAGATGAGAAAAGAAGCAACGATATTGCGTCCCACCCACAATGGAGACCGTTACGAGCTCACCAGTCCCACCGTCATGCCCAAGGCCGGCGGCTTCCTTTGGAACCAGAAGATGATGATCCAGATCACCTGCCGAGGATATGCCACCGCCCAGTTTATGCAGCCCGAGCCGGCCAAGTACGCCCACGCTCCCAATATCGAGGCCAAAACCTTCATGCAGCCCGAGATGAACTACTACGCCCACCACCCTGGCCGTTTTGTCTACATCAAGGACGAGGACTCTGGCCATCTCTTCTCGGCGCCCTACGAACCCGTCCGCTCCACCCACGACCGCTTCGTCTTTTCCGCCGGCAAGAGTGATGTCGCCTGGGCCGTTGAACAAAATGGTATCTTGGTGGAGATGGTCATGAGTCTGCCGACAGAGGACGTTGTTGAGTTGTGGACCATCAAGGTCACCAACATCTCGGGGCGCCCCCGCAGGATCAGTGTGACGCCCTATTTCCCCATTGGCTACAAGTCGTGGATGAACCAGTCCGCCGAGTGGAATCCGGATCTGGTCGGCATCGTTGCTAGCAGTGTGACTCCCTACCAAAAGGCCAGCGAGTATTTCAAGAACAAGTATCTTAAGGACAAGACGTATTTCATCTGTGAGACGACGCCAAATTCTTGGGAAGCGAACCAACAGAATTTCGAGGGCGAGGGTGGGCTCCACAACCCGTCCGCCCTGCAGAGCCCCCAGCTCGGCGGCGGTGACGCGCGCTACGAGACGCCCACAGCCGCCGTGCAGTACCGCCTCGCGCTTAAGGGCGGCGAGGAACGCGAATTTCGATTCCTGTTTGGGCCGGCCTATGATGAAGCAGAGATCCAGACCATGCGTTCCCGCTACCTGAGCAAGCAGGCATTTATTCGGACGGCCAATGAATATGCCTCCTACATGGCTCGTGGGCAAGGGTGCTTGCACATCGAGACCCCCGACAAGGATCTCGACAATTTCGTCAACAACTGGCTCCCGCGCCAGGTTTTCTACCACGGTGATGTCAACCGCCTCACCACGGACCCCCAGACCCGCAACTACCTTCAGGACAATATGGGCATGAACTACATCAAGCCCCAGGTCTCAAGGAATGCCTTCATCACCGCCGTCTCGCAACAGGAGGCCAACGGGTCTATGCCGGACGGCATTCTCCTGGCCGAGGGTGCTGAGCTGAAGTACATCAACCAAATTCCCCACACCGATCACTGCGTCTGGCTCCCCGTGACTCTTGATCTGTACCTGGCCGAGACTGGCGACTATGGCCTGTTGAAGGAGCGTGTGCGCACTGCCAACGGTGATAACCTCACGGTTTTTGAGCGCTTCTGCCGTGCAATGGACTGGCTCCTCAGGTTACGTGACGAGCGCGGCCTCAGCTACATCGCGCAGGGAGACTGGTGTGATCCCATGAACATGGTCGGCTACAAGGGCAAGGGCGTGTCGGGCTGGCTTACACTTGGAACCGCCTATGCCCTGAATCTTTGGGCCGACGTTTGTGAGCATGAGGGCCAGACGAAGCTCGCCACCAAATACAGGGTTGGGGCCGAGGAGTGCAACGAGGCCGTCAACAAGCATCTCTGGGATGGAGACTGGTTCGCTCGCGGCATCACCGACGACAATGTTACCTTTGGTATCAAGAAGGATTCCGAAGGCAAGATCTGGCTCAATCCGCAATCCTGGGCCATTCTCAGCGGTGCGGCAAACCAAGAGCAGATTACCCGCATGCTGCCCCAGATCGACTCGCATCTCAACACTCCATATGGCGTGTTGATGTTTGCCCCACCATTTACCAAGATGAGGGAGGATGTTGGCCGCGTGACCCAAAAGGCAATCGGGTCAGCCGAGAATGCCTCCGTCTACAACCACGCCGGCGTCTTTTACATCTACAGCTTGTACAAGCTTGGTGGACAGCAAGATAGGGCTTATACTCTCCTGCGGCAACTCATCCCTGGCCCCACCGATGCCGACTACATCCAGCGTGGGCAACTGCCCGTCTACATCCCCAACTACTATCGTGGCGCCTGGAAGGAGTTCCCGCGGACAGCAGGACGCTCAAGTCAGCTTTTCAACACCGGCACCGTCTCATGGGCATATCGCTGCTTTATCGAAGGCCTTTGTGGTCTACGTGGTGATGCCGATGGCATTACTATTCGGCCTCAACTTCCCAGCGCCTGGAACAACATCAAGGTCACACGACTTTTCCGTGGGGCCACATTCCAGCTCGACATTCGTCGTGGAGATGTTGACGAGGTTACGGTTCGTCAAGGCAACACGACTCTGCCGCAGGCGCGCATTACCGACATCAAGGCTGGGGAGACTTACCAGCTCACCGTGCTGGTCCCACAGTAAACCTTTGGACGAGCAGATGACACTCTACCATTCTCAACAGAGCTGGTTCATTTCACGACACATTTCTTTTTCTGAAAGGGGCGAAAACACGAAAAACGGGGTTGGATATTTAACTGTCCAGTCAGTGGGTGGGTCGGGCTCTTTGAATTTGGTCTCGCAAATTTCTTTACTTTTTTGTCATCGTGGTTAGAATGGCAACCCTTTTTTTTTTTTTTTTTTTTTTTTACAACACAAAACAGTACACCTTTCGTCAGGTGGTCACCAGATCAGCATCATCATGGACAAACGGCCCACCGTCAACCAAGAAACATGACATATTTCGGCATTCACCGGGCTTTTATTTCTCATCAATCATTTAATCTGGGCGGTTTTTTGTCTCGAAATTTTACTCGCGTTTTTGTGCTGCACTCTACATGATTCGGATCTGTTTATTGGTTTTTGTTTTTTCTCGATCTTTTAAATTACTAGGTAGTTTTTGGATAACAAACGAGGGAAATAATATGAATCACGCGGATGTTTTTTTCTTGAGGTTTGGGAAACACTGTCATCATTCTTGCGCTGCGGTATTTTTTTATGAGAGCGTCAATTCACACTATGATACCTGTCCTCCCACACTATGGTGACATCCAAGACCACCCTGCAATGTACCTTTTCTCAAAAAGTCCCACTTTTGTACCAGTTTTTCCACCTTTTCAAGGTCCGTTTCACATAACGTTCAAAACAACAGTCTCACCACAACAACGCAATACAACAACGCAATGCAACAACGCAGTAAAAATCCATCAATTTGTACAATAATTTCTACATTCTGAAATGGCCAATTCTTCCATTTCTGCAATAAAATCCACGCAGTCGCTTTTTGACGTCAAAAACAAGCCCCTTTTCCACACTACCACACTGCTTTACACAACAGTCCCTGAGCCACCACGGCCACCACGGCCACCACGGCTACCACGGCTACCACGGCTCCCACGTCCTCCCCTCCCTGTGCCCCTATTTGCCGTGCCACTATTCCCACCTCCCTGGGATGCCTGAGAACGCCTAGGTACTGTAGCAGTGCCCCGAGCCCTCTGTGATCTACGGCGAGCCTCTGTAATTGCAGCTTCAAGAGCCTCTGCAGAGACTTCTCCTAAGCCATTGATAGTCTGTCTGGCGCCTTGGCCATCTCTCTGGTCCTCGCTGTTGCTTTCACTGTCGGAAAGCTGCAGTGACTGCTGCAAGTCGCCGGATGCAGGGTCTGTTTACTGTGTTAGTCGCTATAATACAGTGGGCAATTGAACATACCAGGCATTGCGCGTAATTGAGGCTGTTGGCGATGTTGTTGTAATAAGAAGGTTGAGGAAGTAGGAAGGTTGAAGGTAGTGGAAAAGTAGGTGTGTGGGCCGTTCAAAGGAAGGTTTGGAAACAAAGGTGTATTTGCAGGTGTAAAAGTGGATTGAAAACGCAGATGCGGTCCGTGCAGGGCGTTTTGAACGTTTCGGTACATTGTTCAGTTGCAGACAATGTAGATTTTTTGCCGGGGTTAGGGTTATGTATGGGGACCATAGTGTGGGAGGACAGGTATCATAGTGTGAATTGACGCTCTCTTTTTTAAAATGTGTATCTCGTGATCATGCTGTGGTCTGTCGTGTAACCGGGTTTCTGGCTGACCGGAAAGAGAGTTCCGCAAGCATCCGTCGCTAATCTCCTATCCGTCGGGTCGGATATTACAACAATTTCACTCATCGGAAAGACAGGATCTGACGAGGAAATCCTTGTCGGTTGCTCTTCATTCCGGCACTTGCACACTTGCTACAAGACGGGATCTGGTCCCGGCCATGGGTGGTACCTAATCGCACGATCTCTTGGCTGGCCTGAAAGTGGGGGTCTCGGTCATGGTGTTGATTTCGGCCGGTTATCACCATATTCATTAGTGCGTAACAGAGAGAGATGTTGCCCTATCCCAAGGACAAGACCAAGAAGGAAACCGATCCGCACCCTCACAGCATCGTCTCACATCTCGGCCGGCGAAGTTCTTGTTGCAACTAGGCAGGATACGAGTTTGACCCGTGGTGCCGGTTTCAATGGTGTATTCCATGTTTGTGAGAGGATGTTGAAGCACTGGGCACGAGAGGCGGTTGGGACAAAGGGGTACGCAATGAGGGGTACGGCCAAATGCAATAAAACTAAATTCTGGTGGATGGTTCTTTGTTGTATAAGAATATTGACGGACGAAGTTACAAGCCAGCACTTATTAGACGTTGCGGCCCTGTCAGTTTGGCATACTTGTGCAACCTCCCAAGCATTGCACATGGGGTTGCATCACCTCGACGCTTCCTCCAAGAGTCACGATAACATAACTAAAGCCTTCGGCTCTACACTGCTGTCAGCAGAAAGGCTCGGGGCCAGTTGCAAGCTCTAGACAGAGCATTTTCATTTTTCGTTTTATTTTATTTTGGCTTGTTTCTGCTCAAACTCCGCGGATGCCGCGCTGCAAAAGTGGTGAGGGTTTCATTTCTGGTATTCAGAGTAAACAGGTGGCTTCCCCAAGATATCATTTGTCAGGTTCGCGCGAATGGTCTATTGCTCTCGAGCGGTTACCACCCGCCATGCTTGAGCTTAGTCAGAGCATCTACGGTAGAGCGCTTAGCAATCCGAATGCTGCTTACTGTGTTGCAATGCATGATGAAGCCCCCTGTGCTGAGTTTTTTTGTTTTCTCGCTTCTTAGCGCCATTTTCCCGCATCTGACATTAGTTATGTCCAGATGTATAAAAGTAATTATGTAGCTCGTCTATCCTTTATTCCCCTCTCTCTCCTCAGCTCAACACAACATCCCTGCTGCAACCCGCTCGCAACATCAACCACAATGGCATCAACCTCCAAGAAGGAAATAACCGACCACCTCAAGACGCTTTACTCGTCCTACCGCGACACGACCGACATCGACGCCAAAGGCCTCTTCTTCTCCACAGAGTGCATGCAGATCTGCAGACCTAACCCGTCATACGCCGCAACAAACAGAGAGACCATCGTCAGATATGTCCGCGAAGCTTCCGAAGGCGGTGTAGGCGGCGAGTCGCTCGGGGCGAAGGAAGGCCGGACCGCACGTCCTCTCAGAGACGACGAGTTCGGTTTCGGAACAGACGAGGCTGTCACTGCTCCTGTCGGGCTGACGATTACGGAGCTGAAGGAAAAGGCGAGAAAGGAAGGGTGGGTTGGATTGCGTGTCGATTTGTGGTTTTATGACGAGGAGCAGCCGGAAAAGGATGGGCTTCTCGTCAAGGTCCAGTACTGGTGGAGAAAGGAAGGGGATGAATGGTTTCAGATTTTGCACGACATCATGTATATGGGGCCGCTTGATGGCACCCAGGGAACAGAGGGCGATGAATAGGGGGGTAAGTGGATTTTGGCAACCCGGGTTGGTCGATATATTACAACGCTTGAATGTTTGGTGGCACGCAGCTTTTCTTTTGAACGAATATTCCCTAAAATAAACAGACATTCATGAACAACTAACCAGAAGTGAATGAAAACAAGCAGGCCTCGGGTGAAGATGAGAAGGCGCTGTAGAGAATATCTAGGCCTTTTTAGAAAGAAATAGCCATACGTGAAAGCAAAGAGGAACTTCTGACACCGGGCAGGTCTTCCCGGATTAAATTAGGCCTTTAGAATCTCTAAAGGGGCATGCGCGAACAAACGTTCAAGGCGGGGGCTTGTATATGAGGATCATGCAGGTAAATCTTTTGACGGAATACCTCGGGAGACAGGAAGCACGGTCAAATCTAACAGATGCGAACGAAGTGTTAGCCAGTTGTGGCTCAATGAAGCCAAAAAATAAATTTAAAAAATAAAAATAAAAGAAGAAGTAAAGGTTTGGAGTGCAGAGTGCAGCAAGACGAAATTGATGCAAATCGGGTTTTGGCGATTTTCTCTGGCGATATTCTTCTCGTCCAAATTACCATTGATAGGTCCTCAGCAAGCCATGATACGACCAGGCTGTCGGATACCCCGCATCACCATCTCAAGACAGTTAGCTTCAGGCAAATATATGCATCCAAGTCACAGCATATTGCATGCCAATCCTGACCATCAGCTGTGAGAATTCCACGTTGAGCCAAGTGCATCGGTGGTTGAGATAAGATTTGTGGCAGCACTTGAAGGAGCTTGACGCCTGTCTCCTCTCCTGAGTCCACCTTTGTCCTTTCCTCCATTGAACCGACTTTCAGACCTCGAGAATGAAGATGCTCACTTCTTCCATCTTGCTGGTCGCTGTGGTGGCGGCACCCGCGCTTTCACTTCATCCTCCAGCATTCTCCCAGTCCGTCATCGACTCGGGCTCGGCCCTGAAGACGCTCAACTCGCTCGCCTTGCTCGAGGCTCACACCAAGTTTGGTCCAGGCTGTAACCCGCTCAAGCTCAAGATTCGCCAAGAATGGAGGAGAATATCCAAACCCAGGCGCAGAAAGTTCATCGCCGCAGTCAAGTGCATCCAAGCAAAGCCCAGCATCCTTCCTCCCAACCAGGTCCCCGCGTCAATGACCTTATACGATGACTTGGCCTGGGCCCACGCGCTGAGAACTGGTCTGGTCCACAACAGCGGCTGGTTCCTCCCCTTCCATCGTTACTATATTTACGCCTACGAGAAGGCGTTAGGTGAATGTGGATGGGATGCCGGCCTGCCCTACTGGGAGTGGGCTCTCGACGTCAACGGGCCTCATCTCTCCCCTCTTTTTGACGGCTCAGACACATCCTTGGGAAGCGATGGCGTGTTCATTTCCAATCGGACCGCCTCGGTGCTTCAACCTCCCGGCTTCAACTCTACCACCATCATCAACCCTGGTACAGGCGGAGGGTGCATCCGCGAGGGACCCTTCAGTGACTTGGTCATCAGGCTGGGCCCTTATGCATTCAACGGCTCATTTGCGCCGTTGCCTGATTCCCAACAAGCGGCAAATCCGCGCTGTGTAACCCGGGATCTGAACGCACAGCCGATCCAAATGTGGAACACGTTCAGGGCCGTCACGAGGCAGATACTTGACTATGACAACATTCAAGACTTTGCAGGGAATCTTGACGGTGACTCTCGGGTGGCCAATGAGCCTGGAAGGGTGCATGGTGGTGGACATATCGGGATTGGAGGAACGGCGAGAGACGTGAGACTGTCGCCTTATGAGCCGGCATTCTGGCTTCATCACGCCAACGTGGATCGTGTTTGGTGGGTTTGGCAACATCTAGATTTTGAGACGAGACGGGGCGTTTGGGCCACACGGACCTGGTTCAACATCCCGCCTACTGATAACGCTACAGTTGAGGATTATCTCGAGATTGAACCACACGCGCCGCCGAGGAAGATCAGGGAGTTGATGAACAGTGTTGGCGGATCTCCTCTGTGCTATGTTTACGTCTAGTTTGGGAAATTGGAAAGCCTGTGAGTACGGCGTGCGGACCATCAAGGTTCATGCTGCAGACAGCCATATATTAGCTAGCCACATGTTGATTTCCCTTACGCGTCCGACAATCCACCCCGCATCTTTCCCATTCCTTGTTCATTGTGGTAGATCCCACCACTGCACTCGGTGCTGTATGGCCAAACAGGTTGCCAACCTGAGCTTGGTCAAAGCAGGGTAAGATAATCTAGCAAGATTCTACGGTGTGTACGTCCCATTTACGTCTGATGGTTGACTTATGCCGCATGTCCTCTTGTTAGGTGGCGGTGGAAAAAAAAAAGAATAAAAAGAAAAAAAAGAAAAAAAAAGGCCCCGTGACGTGGCACGGCAGCCCGCAGCGGGATGCGAGGAGGCCCACGACCCGGGAAGCGGGGGAGCCTACGAGGTTTCGTCGTTGATAATGATGATGCCCAAATGACCAAATGCCCAAACTCTTGAGGGTATCCCTGGTTTAGCATTTACATGTATTTAACCCTCATCTTGTTTCTTCCATCTGTCCTTTCTACCTTTCTTCTTCATCCATCAGATTCCTCCCTAGATGTCAACATGGCGCCTCGAGAGCTCGCTGTCGTATCCCGCCCCGGCCTGGGAAATCTCCCGGCCGCACCAGGACCTGCAAGAATTACCGGCTTCAATCAGCTAGCCTCATACTCCTGGTGGAACAAACCCACCCCAACTATCTCGGTCCCTGGTAAGGCCCCTCCTTATGTCCATGCAGCCGGTAGTAGTACCCCTCTGACATTTAATACGATAAGGCTCCCCCCCTCTCTGGTCTCCGCCGGTGACACCCCGCCCGCTAGATCTTGACTCGGGCACTGTTTACATCGATCAAAACGCCGCTCGGTGCCCCACGTCGCCATTGGAACCGCTCTTCCGCGCCCTCTTCATCACGAACCCTGACTTCTCTCTCTCCAACATCGATCTTGTCACGGACGGAAACAATATCCGCAAGCTGCTGCGCTTTGTCCAGGGGTCTTCCAGTGAGCCGTTTCGGATCCGCGTCGAAGTTGCCGGCCACGATGGGCGCAAACGCACAGCGATATTTACTCGGGTCGAACCCAAGACGGTGGATGTGATCAATGGGTTTCAAGGATACGGCCGCAACTTTGAGAATGCATATACAAGAAAGTCGGTTGAAATGACTGGGTACCACAGGGTAGTGGGGTACGACTTTGGAGGATTGCGCTGTCTTGTACGGTACGAGATGGATGCGTATGTCGGCGGGAAGCAGGTCGGGGGGGTGGATGATATATTGTCGGATGCAGTGCGCGGGCTGTCGCTTTCGGGATCCGAGTCCGAAACGACCGCGACAGGGCTCACCATTCTGAGGTCCGGGGGCACGGCGGATGTAGACGCCTCGTCCACGCTTGAGATCAAAACCCGCGCGGCCACCCGCACGCTTGACATGGAGGAGGTGTTTCCTCAGCTGTGGGTCTCGCAGACACCGAACCTGGCGGTCGGATATCACCGCACGGGCGGGACTTTTACTGATGTCCGGGTGCGGGACGTGACCGACGACATACCCCGGTGGGAGGCGGTGAATCGTGTGGCTCTCGAAAAGTTGGCAGCATTGCTGGCAAACATCATCGACGTGGTGAAGAAGGCGGAAGGCAGCGGGGCCGTCATCGAATATAGCGGGGGGTCGAGTCTGCGGATTGTTGCTGAGGATGGACAGCGGGCTTTGCCAGAAGACCTGTACACCAAATGGAAGGATGAGCCCACGCTGCCAGGGGAAGCACGCCTCGATGTTACCAAGGATGATGCCACAGAGCCCTCGAAGAAGGATGAGGCAACCACCTCGCTAATCCCTGTTGGCACCCCTTTCGCCTCTGACATGGAAATCGCCATCCAAAAAGGGCCGCGTCAATTCTTCGTCCGCCTTCCTGGAAACATCCCTGACTACCGCATTGTCTGCCAGCAGGCCAAGTCTCTACCGCCTGAGACACTCGATAAGATTCTCAAAGGCTGGAGCTTCACTCTGAAGGACATCATGGCCGACTTTAGGAGAGGCAAAGCAGAGTGGGATCCTGAAGAGCGGGAAATGATAGGGGGGCTTAGGACCTTGGCGCGAGATGCGGCATTTCGACTCGTTTACATGCTGCTCGCCGGACAAGCTCAAGCCGAGGACCGGCCTATGGCGTACAATGCTGTCTTCTTTGTCGTATCACATTCCAGGATTTTTGGAACCAGGACTCGGCAGATGGTTCGAGCAGCATTCGAGGACCGCTTCTTGGCAACACCAAAGCAGAGGTCCATGATGGACAAGTACACCAAAGCCTGGCCGGTCGAAGATGTGAGTGCGGGAGATGAGACGAGCGACAACGAGGAGTTCTATAACAGTGACTCCTCGGATTATTGGTAGTTGAATTCTCCAGGCAATCTTTCCTTCATTCGGTTCGAAATGGTCCTTCATCTTGAAAACTTGCCATCAGACAGCCAGCTGGGATCCATGAAATTTTCATCTTCCATGGTGATATTTGTGAGCGATATGAGATTTACTTAACCATCCGTGGACATCTCCTCGGGTCCGCTGGTCTCCATCGTCGTCATCTCTGCCATGGTCATTTTCTTCCTTTTATTGTAAGTGGTCGTCTGTGTTATTGAGGGGAAATTGAAAATAAATGACAAAGACAATGTATTGCAAATTATTAGGCAGCTGAACCCTGTACAAGCAAAAACTGTCGAAACAACTTTAGAATCATTTCATGGGCAGTGACTTGGAGAAGAGCAGTCGCTAGTGCGTCGCCGACTTGGAAATTTCAGTTCCATTAAAACATGTAAACCACGGCAGCTGCCCCGTGAGATGTCACGGTAAGGAGCCTGGCTGGAGAAGATTGCAAATTAAAAACGAAAACAGTGACCAACAATGCAACTCACTAAATTGGTCGATGACCGAGCTGCCACATCCCAGTTCATAAACAGAACGATGTATTCAATTGGCCACCAATGACTGTAGCGGAGGCCCCTGGAACTCACGGCAATCTACCTGCGCTCAGCTGCATTCCTGGCTGAGAGCATCTCATCCGCCAGTGTCTACGTACCTGCGGCGGATCAGCACCCAAGGTTGCCCCGAGAAACCAACATGGCCTCTTCGCTTGAGGTGCTGAGGGCGTAGAAGCCGAGATTGCTCACGACGGTATCCGAAACGAAATCGATCCGCACCAGGTTCCAACAACCCTTCCTGTTGCTACTCTCAACCGTATCCAAGTTGACTTGATGTAAATGAACGGGTCTAAAATAAAACACATGTATGTATGTATATATATATATTGAATTGGGGATTTGCTGGGTGTTGGGGTCAGATCAAGTGGTCTGCGCGCGGGGAGGATTTTTCTTATCTTATCAAAATCTTGGCAGTTTC